>CANXYI010971481.1:0-16112 GCA_948208565.1 Hura crepitans | reverse complement strand
CTAAGATGGTTAAAAATTTAAATAAAATTTTTACAATAGTGTATTGGGAATAGTAATCTTGTTCAAGCTGAATTATTAAATATTTCATTTTTTCTTAAAATGATTGAGAAATGGTATAAACTAATGGAGAAGTAATCCATATAGTCCATTGGCATTAGAGTTAAAATTTTTTAATATCAAGAAGTATTTTCAAAAAACCTAGCAAAGTAAAAAGTATCATTTTAAAATGTTTTTTTGGATTTTTTGGTACAATTTGTTTAGGACCTTTAGGTCTCATTTTAAGTGATGTTATGGGAATCTAAAAATATGTTAATTGAGGTTCTAAATGGGAGGAATAATTATTTTACAAGAATGACATAGTGTCAAAAATTATAGGAGCCATTTGATCTTAGGGAACTAACTTATGACCATTAGATTTAGAGGCATATAAAGGGGTTAAATAGCTTCTAATTAGGTCAATAATTGAATAGTCCATCTTCCCTTAAATTTCCCAATAAGCTAATAAAAACCTCTCTTAATTATCCACCATTTTCATTCCTTCAATCCTCTATTTATTAACTTAATTAATCACATAACAAAATGAAATGATTATAAGCATTTTCATGGTGATTAGATTAAGACAAAAAGGGTTAGAAGAGGAAGATTTAAAGATTTAGGGGTTATGTGAATAGCAACACGATTTGAGGTAAATGGCTCTTTACATGTTTTGATATTTTTGTAAGATGTCTTAGAGTGTGAAGAAGAATTTATTAAGTAATTTTGTTGATTAGAATTCATAGAATTTAATTATGGATTTTTATGTTTATGATAGTGTATATTTGTAGGAAAAGAAGAAAGAGATAAAGGGAAAGGCAAAAAGAAGGCCTAGAATAGCTTAGTTGGTGACATCGACTCTTTTTGTTAGTGTATTCAATCAAGTGTATAAAGTGTTTGTTGCATCATGAATTAGTGTATGTTTATTGTATTAAATGCTTATGTGTTATGTGCATTTATGTATAGGTGGAATTGATAGATGAGTAATGTTAATTATGCATTTGATATGTGTCAAATAAAGGAATTGGATTGAGATGTATGTGCTTGGTGACTTGGCCAAATGGTTGTTGCATGTAAATAATTATGTTTAAATGTGCTAGCTTGAATTTTAGCATATGCATGGGAAAGGTGATATATAATTGTGTTATTGGAGTATGTAAACTTGAATTAACTATTTAAGGATGACAACTTATGTGTGGCCGAACCTACTAAGGTATGATATTAGGGTTAATATGTATGTTATGTTAATGATAAAATTTTTCTTGGATTTTGTATTTATGAAAGTAAAGCATGGAATTAAGAATGAACATAAAATGAATGCAAACATTTGTATTTATATAATGAAATACAAGTTGGCATGTTAACTTTAAAGAATGAAATCATTATTGGCATTATATATTTGTTATAGCCAAAAAGTCTAATTAAGGAAATATGGATGCCTTAAGCATTCACTAAATGGCCATGTAATATGGCTATGTATAATGCAATTTAAGCATCAAACCTCATGTGCTTTTAATGTTGATGATACATGAAAAATGATTTTGATATGAACATTATGACCAAAAGGATATTAATTACCCTATTTGACCTTGTTGTCTAAATTATTTATAAAACTTTTAAAATAAAACACATTTAGAAGAAAATAAATAATGGTGATGGTCCATACAATTATACAACCTAGTTTAGATAGGTTGGTCAGTCAACTAGGGATAGATAATAGCTGAAAGAGTACTTTTATACAACTTTATGAATTACAAACCTTGATATATCAAGCGTGTTTAGCCACTATACATATATCCAGCATGTATAGCCTTCATAAGGTCTAGTCAGGCCACTACACATATACAAAGTGTGTATAGCTAGCATAGGGTCTTATTAGGCCATTATAGATATACTAGGCAAGTGTATCTACCATAAGGTCAAGTTGGGCTATAACACTTCCATGGCCTTTGTGGCTAGATATTCCCATTATCTAGGATTAGACATATGTCTCCTAAGTATTGAAAAAAATAAAAGTATAACAAGATTAAAAAAAGATTATGGCATAAAATTAATTGAAATGTAAGCAACTTGAATAAATAATATATATTATGTTTTCATAGTTATTAATGCTTATGCATGTTATTGTATCTAGCTTATATACATATTTATGACCTCTTTATGATATGCATGTCTTCATTTTAGCTAAAGCTATCATAAGTGCTTAAATATATATAGATGTGTATGCAAAATTTATTGAATACATCACTAAGCTCTAAGATTAGCATATTATTTGTTTTCTCGATACATTGGTCAAAGGTATATTAAAGTTAAAGCCTTATTCTTAGCATGGAAGATCAAGAGAAGTTTTTTTAGGTAATATTTATATATATACTATATATGATGTAGCATGATTAAGGCACTTAGTTGTATGTAACAATGGATTAGCCTAGACATGTATTCAAGTTGATTTTGTAAATCTTTAAGGAAGTTGTATAGATTTATAAATGTATGTATATTATGGTTGTTGCTTTTTGTATGGTTTTAGTTAAGATTGATGTTGTGTATGTATGGACTGAAGAGGATTATTTTACAGTTTGAGATATAATGTTTAAGCATATAGAAGTGTTTTTCTTGCAAGTTACTATAAATTGGTAGAATAGTGTTATGCTATTGGATTTTTAACAAGATAATTTCTTGAATAAAATAAACATCAAAGTGGTTTTTGATACGCCATGTTTTAAACATTTTACATGATAATCAAGATTTTTTAAGAGGGTTTTAATATATATGGGTTTTTGGTAAAGTATATTCGAATATTGATTGTGTGCCTTTTCTTATTTAGATTTGGCCAGTGGGTTAGTGATGGGTGCCATATTTAGTGGTATCAAAGCTTTGATTTAGGTGTTCCTTAGTACATAAAGTTAAATATGAGTACCATAGTTCAAAGTTCATGCATCGCATAAGTATATTATGTTGAGGCTTATGTTTTGCACTTTTTATGTAAATATCAAAATAGTGATTCTATCCCATAGAGTGGTGTAAAAGAGGTCGAATGTTATTTACTTACTATAGCTAATAAGCCCATAAGGGCAGAAGCATTAGTAATAAGTGCTACTGGGTAGGTTGAACATTCTCAACTAGCCTTGCTCTAGTAGATGGTCAAACTCTTAAGGCAAGGTACATCTACAACTGTAGATTTTGTTATACTAGGGATAAGGTGGTTAGTGTTTGGAGTCACCACCTAGCTTTACACTAGGATCGCAAATCTTTTTCCTAGAAAGGGTTTATAATTAGATCTTATTTATGTCATAATAATATACCTTCCTTTATATTCTAATGTTTTTCAATCTCGTATCATGCAAGCTAGCATTAAAGTCAAAAGCATACACATCACCATTTCACATAAAGAAAATAAATTGCAACAATCAAAATATACAACAAAGTGTAAATATAAATTGAGTATCCATAAATCGTGTCATATATTAAAGATTATTTGACCAGACAACTACTCATAATTTTATTAGAATTGGTGATAATTAACCAACTCCTATCTCTAAGAGATTGACCGTACGTTAAAATACATTTTTCATGTCATTTTTATTAAAAAAAACTCAAAATTGTCTTTGTTTTGAAACACCAATTAATTATGTTGAAAAATCATTAATATGATGTTTGGTTTGTACATGTAAAACAAGTTGCTAAACTATCTATTACAACTTGAAAATAAACAAAAGAGATAAAAGGTTCAAAAAGTAAATGAGAAAACAAAGAATAAATGATTGGTCCCTTTTCCCCATTACTAAGTTCAGGTTGACTTGATACGGTCTTTGGTCTATGTCTGTATAGATTACATCTGGACGTCCTATCTAGTATGGATGGTTAATCTTACACAACCCAACAAAAAGGGTTAGTAACACAAATAGTGGTCCATGAAGACCTAATAACAATACAAAATAGAATGATAACAACTCGTTTAATAAATGACCTTGTAGATATAAAAGATTATGGAATACACCTAAATAATTATTATGAATGAGTGGGTGATAGATAAATCATGGAAAGGAGAACATAATTTTATGACAAATAAATCCATGCAGACAATATTTCAAAACATATGTCTACATAGCCTATACTCCTCATAAAAGGTAGTCTATGTGAACTAATACTTAAAACACACATTCATAAAACTCATACCTATATGGACTACACTTCTCATGAAAGGGAGTTTGTGTGAATGGATACATGTAACACATATTCTCAAAACACATATCTACACAAACTACACTTATCATGAAAGGGAATCTATGCGTATTGAATATTAATTCTAGAGAATCAATGACAAAGACATTAAGGTATAGAATGGTTATGAGACATTCCAAAATCATAAATACAAATTAATAACATGTGATAAAATATGTTAAAACATAAAAAAAAAGATTAACAAAATACAATTATCGAACAATGGTTTGTATAGACCTCATATCATACACATTTAAATAATATTTCTGAGTAGACCTCAGCATTTATTAAAAATAAGTCCATGCAAATTTAGGTGCTAGTTCTAGAAACTATGATTACAATTTTTATTGAATAATTAAAAAATGATAAAGCAAAATTTGACATGTTAACCTACTTCTATAATCAATGTCAAGATTACATAGAATCACCTCTTATGTCAATTAATCTTAAGAGATCCTCGATGAAAGAAAATGACATAAATAAAATGAATGAAGATAAAGAATGAAGGAATACTTAGATCTTACCTTATATTTAGAACTGAGCGAAAAGGAAAAATGTTTGTTTTTGGATGAATAATCATTTTAGAGTAGATTTAGGACTAGTAAAGTGAACCCTGCATAAGAGTCTTCCCTTTAGACTCTAAAAATTTTAGGTCTTAATTTGTAATGAATCTTAATATTTGTTCTCTATTAGGAAGGGGTATTTATAAGGTTTTTGGCTAGTTTCCCATCAAGAAAGAAGGTAGCTCTAGTAGGATTAGGAATTAGAGTCTAATTAGGAAACTAAGTTTCTAGATGCTTTTTAGTGAAAGGTCTATGCAGACTATAGTTTAAGGTATATAAGTTTGTGTAAACTTAGGCTTTGGTTTATCTTGGAAAACCATATGCTGTAAGCCTTATTCTTCTAGGTTGTGTCTTTGTTAGTTCGTACATATATAGGCTTTTGTTTATCTTATAAAACTATGGTTGTGGCCCTTATTCTTTAAAGTTACATCTATATTAGTTCATGCAGACCTAATGGCATCAAGTATAGGTAGATTACACAATGATGGTTTATAAAGACCATGGTTTTGGGTTTTTTGTCTTTTTCTCTGAGCCTATCTCTGGGTATCATTATGGGCCCAAAAGGTGGGGCATCTATAGTTTCCCCCACTTTAGTGCCTATTATGAAAATGCAAAAATTAAAACAACGCATCATAAAGTATTTTTAAAATTTTAACCTATCTTCACTATTATGTGAAGCATTGGACTAACTCATGGGGCTGACGAATAGGCATTAAGCTAAATCCAAAGGGATAAAAATATAGGATAATGTAGGATTAATATGAAGTTGAATCTGAAGAATGATAGGCAAAGATAATGTTTTATTAATGTGTAGCTAAATCCAAATAAGAATATGTGATGATAATGTTAGAATAACGTGATGTTGAATTAGAAGAAAAATATTGACAATAGTGTTAGATTAATGTTAAGTCAAATCAAAAGAAAAATATTTGAGAGTAATGCTGGATTAACGTGAAGTTGAATCCAAAGAGGAAATATGAGATAATAACATTAAGTCAAGTACAAAGAAAAATGTGTGATAATAGTGTTAGATTAACATTAAGTTGAATCTAAAAAAATACATGAGAATAATGCTGGATTAACGTGAAGTTGAATCCAAAGAAGAAATATGTGATAATAATGTTGGATTAACATTAAGTAAAATCCAAAGAAAAATATGTGATAATGATGTTGGATTAAAGTTATGTCAAATCCAAAGAAAAATAAATGATAATCATCTTGGATTAATGTTAAGTCAAATCAAAAGATAGTAGGAAAGGGCTACTATTTGCATTTCTTTTAAGAAAGTGGTGATAATGTTTAAAGCAAGCAGTCTTAATTTCTTTTAAGTGGTTTGCTTTATAGAATTGATATTCAACTCTATTGGCATGCTACACCTCTAATAAATTATATTTAATGCTAATTTACTAGTTTATGAAGGAATGAAAGGGTAGTTTGATGTTTAAGGCAACTAAACCCCACTTTATGATTTAGATGGATTTGAAGGCTAATTCGCCACTATTGTTACTTTTTCCTTTCCTTTTTTTCATCTTTTAGTGCCAAAATAGCTCTTAAATTAAATTTATTAGCGATTTTATCAAAGGATGTGCTAAAAATAATTCAACAAATTTGAAACAATTTCAAACCAAAATGCTAAACTTATTACTTTAAAAAAAACAAAATAGATTGACCATTTTTTACCCTTTTTGTTTTAAGCTAAATGGTACAACTTTTGATCATGCAAACTTTTTCTTAATGTGGAGAAAATAGGTATATGGAGAAAGATGTGTGTAATTTAGCTGAACTTAGGGCTGAATCCATTTTATTAATTTAAAATTAAATGAAAATCAATTGACTGACTTTAATTTTTTAACTACTAGGAATTAATTTTATTTTATTAGTTTAAAAAAACCAAATTAAACAAATTGATTGAACATTAGTTAGTCTTGAGAACATGATGCTAGAAAGTGACGACTCTAACTCGATCTTGTCAATTGGGCAAAGTATATAAAGGTCTATTGAGTAAAAGTGATCGAAATAGTTTTTCAAATGACCCATTCGTACTTGTTATTTTGTGTTTGGATGAAAATTATTATTCATTGTTATTCATTATTCACCTTTTGACATTAGCCTAATTATTTCAAAGGTCTTCTAGAGTCATGTTATCGGGCACCTCAGATAAGCTAAGTCTATACAAACTTAATATGAGCTTATTCATGACTAGGTCTTTGAAGACATAATTTGGAAAAGGTAGGTTTGTACGGATAATCTGCATGGATGAAGGGTCTACGAGAGGTACATCATGACCAAGTTCCATGTAGATATAAAGAGGATTTACACACTTATGTCTATGTGAACTTTATCAACATTCCCAACCTCTTCCACACTTCTCCTATTTCCATTTGTTTTGCTAGGTCATGTTTATGTACACTTTTCTTTTGATTTCTCTCAATAAAATGCTCACATGGCTTTTAAAAGCTCCTTTTCTTCATTCTATGGTTCTTGTATGACTTCGAATGCATAAGTGATGTTAGCTTTCTTATCTCTAATAATCCCTCCACCTCTTATTTTGGCAATGGACATCTCTATGACCATCCTTAAGGGTTTCCTACCCTCCATGGATGTGAATTGCCCTAAGAACATTGTTTTGATGAATTAGGTTCATTTCAATGACTTGACACTAATCTTGGTTGACCTCATCTAAATTGTATGCTCAACGGTGTATCCATATGTTAGTCTTAAGTCCCCTTTATACATTTATGTGGTTTGCCTTAATTTTTTTCCCTTCTTCTTTATGTGCTATCACTTGTTCAATAAAGTCCATGTGAACATAGGATTATTATGGTTCAAAGGTCTATGTAGACCTATCTTATGGGTTGTTTTTCCTGATGCTTTAAGGGAACAATATGTGTCTTTCTATAAGAGGTGCAATGATTAGTCCGTGCAAACATATCTTTTGAACTGACTTAAGACCATATGAACCTTATGCGTGGATGATTTTGAGTTTATGCAAACTTAATTTGAGCCTAATTGTGTGATTTTTATTTCATGTTTTCTATTGAATTGTGGGCTTTTGTCTGTACAAATGAGGTTCATGTGGATATTAGCCATCCTTGGTTGTGTGGAATCTATTTTTACCTTTGTCTTTTCTAAGTCCATAAGGACTTGATCATGTCTTAAGGTAGTTGTTATTTTTTAATTTTCTCTTTTGGTCTTTACTTGCCTATGTTGCCTTTTTACTATAGACATACCTCAAATGTGGGGGTCATTTGTCTAGACCTCAACAATGGTATTCTACCACTCATTTCAATCAATGATCATGTGAAACTTACTAGATTCTAAACATTTATGGATCCCCTAGTGCGATAAGACTTCCATCTTGACCTACAAGCTCTTTGAGCACTTCTGGATAGGTGGATAGACACTACTCTTACATTCCATATGACTTTTAGGGAGCTCATAATAACTCCTTTTGATTAGGCTTTTATCACTAGAGTACCATGTATTGGGAGGGCTATCAGCTTCGATGCCTACTACTAATCTCCTTCTTTTTGTCTTTATGAGGTAAGCTCTACTGGGATTCATGCCCTAAGACCACTCTAAGAGCATTTGTTACATAGACTTATATAAGAGGTAAATGGATACAACTCTATCTAGTTAGCTTAAGCTCGATCAGTATATGCTGATTTATCCTGTACCTGCTAGGCTCCACATTATTTGACATTTCCAATAGCAACGTAGGTTGGAGCTTCCTTCTTATCATAGAGAAGATCAAGGCTATCGAATCTTAGAATTGGCACTATTCCTCTATTATTTGAATTTTTAGAAGTTTAGACATGGCTACACATATTAAGAAATGCCTTCAGTTCATTCAAGGCTTTGTGTTGGGTGGCTTGGTAAGTAATCTGTCTTAAACCCTTCTCCTATTTTTTTAGAGTTTTTCAAGTTTGATTTTGCACCTCACTTTTCATGGCCTTAGAACATGTTTTTACTTAAACAACATCATCATCTCATCTCTTGAGCTTGGTCTAATGTGAGTAATCCTTCATATATAAACACATTATTAATGATTTAGTTTATTGAGTATAAAATTAATACTTAATTGTTTTTCTTCTAGATCATTTTGGCATGGTAGGCTTTCCCCCTAGAGGAGATACCAACATTTTATGCTCTATTCGATAGTTATCCTCTTATAGGATATTGCTTATGACCTCTGAGACTTATTCCTAATTCCTAAGAGAGCATACAGTAGTTTGGCACCTAAGGCTTGATACACGTCATATTCCTTAGATTCCTCCTAACTCAATCCTATTTGAGTGGTATATTAATGATATGGAGTTCATGCAATGGATCATTTTTGGGATACCTAGGGATACTTTAATGGAATCTGATAGGGAGGAGTACCCCTTCTAGGCATATGCTCATTTACTGACTTGGGTGCTTTATACTTTAGGTGTTACTCTTTAGGCATACTTCACATTTTTGTCTTGATTTTTTTAAGTGCCATTTCTAACTTCATTTACTCTATATGGTTCTACTCCTACTCCTGAGACCAAGCCTTCTTTATCTAGGAAGAGGATATGAATGACTTCTAACTCTAAGGGTCCTCAATTCTCACCTCCTTCTATGTACACTCCTTGAGGTTAAGGCTTAGCTATGTGAACTCTAGTTGTTAACTCTCACACATTACCTAATAAGGCTGTTGGTACTCTCACTAATGTGCCTAAGCTAAGCTATATGTATTATGGCACTGAGGATAAGTTGACTTTTATATGCCTTAGGATTGAAGATATTTGACTAATGATTTTTTAGCTTACAAATACTACCCCGATACTTCTTTTATAACCTTTCAGCTTTGTTTGTTTGTTAATTTTGACATTTATAACATTTATACTTATACTTTGATAGGTTAAAGAGCTTTTTGTTGAGAGGACTACTTGCATAGTCGAGGCCTTTAAGAGAGCAATGGTTGATAAGACTTGTGTCCTCATAATGAGTTCTTTCTTGCAATCATTAAATATGTATGTATGTATGGTGTAAGTGGAATGTTTAAATGTATGAGATGTATTAATCCCTCATTCTTATTATAGAATAAGCTAGCCATGAGAAGGGCCTCACTTTATGTTATGCTGTAAAAATTGAGGTCTTTAAAGAATTCTAAAAAGTTTGTGCTCTCTTCTGATGATGAGGACATAGGGAGTGAGAAGGAAGAATGATAAGGATCATAGACTTGCTTTTATTGATAAACCCCTTTTGTGTATGTATGTGTTTAGAAAACTTGTAACAACATATACATTTTTTGTTTACATACTTTTTGACATATGAATGAGTAAGAGCAATATAAAATGAAATTTTACAAAAACACCCTTTCATTAATGTTATCCAAAGAGATTTATCCAACTTGGAGACATTATATGCTCATGGTAAGGAGCTCATAAGGCAAGAAGACAAGCAGGAGTCATGCCCAAATCTGAACCGTCCATGTAACTAGGAAGCTGAGGTCTAATAGTTTACTTTAACCTTTCATAATTTAGATACATGGCATGATCTCTTATCCCAATTGGTGTAAGTTAACCAAGCCCTATATTTTTAGTGATAGCTCTCTAGTAATCTATTTCTGCATATGTAGCCACATTGAGGAGAATATTCATATCTTTTCCAGTGAGCACCTCATCAATGGTCTAGTGTCATTTCGATTAAAACCATAGTGGCTGATTGCCATCAGAGGACAACGTGTCTGCCATTCACATAAGATTCATCCAGAGATATAACCACCCTTTACTCATTTAGCAATGAATGATGAACTATTTCATTATCAAGAAATTTAATAATTTCAATCATTTGATTACTAGTTGTCCCTCTTACCTCTTTATCCAGCATTAATTCCTCTATTGCTTTAAATCCTTGCTCACATGGTTTAATAAACACCTTGTGTACATTTAGAGTACCTTTCACAAAGTATGTACTTTATGTGGACCTATTTTTCTAGCCAATGTACTCCATATAGACTTGTTGTTAAGTAATCTGATACATAGTCCATGCAGACAAAAAGCCATCCAAGTAAAAGACTATAGGGACTTCAGTAGGTCCCTTCAAGTGTTGCTTGATTAGGTCTATGAGGATTT
Organism: Hura crepitans; assembly: GCA_948208565.1. NCBI lineage: Eukaryota > Viridiplantae > Streptophyta > Magnoliopsida > Malpighiales > Euphorbiaceae > Hura > Hura crepitans. The sequence continues at coordinate 5,191 of CANXYI010971481.1, read as the reverse complement.
AACACCAGTCTATTCACCTTGTAGTCTGTGTAGACATCATGGCATGCCTTGAGTTTTCTATCTTTGTCATGCAAAGGGTTGCCCTTTTTTAGGTGCCTATAAATACTTCTCCTTTAAGCATTTCATGACATATCACCCTGAATCTCCCTTTTAACCATCAATTGTCCAAGATTTTGAATTTTAGAGCTGATTCCTCGAGTCTTGCACCCTTTTGTGATATAAGATTTTTGAAGAAGGTGAAGATATACCCCAATTTCCTTAGTGCCATTCTTCACTATTGGGATTATGTCTTTCATGTTTTTAACTTCAACCATAAAGAGATTGTTACCACACATGACAAATTTGCTACTATCTTAAATTTTGACATCCCTTCAAATACTTCCCTCATTGTTCCTTCATTTAATGAGCATTACCCTCTAGACATTTTTCTTGCCTTAAAGGATTTAACCTTTGGTGGCTCAAAAGATTATTCTAGGTGTATGTCTCATTTCTCAAGAGATAGTTCTTAGTTTTTCTAGTTAACTTCCATCTTGGTCAATGGAATAGGTAAAATACATCTAGTTGTACATCTTTGGTGACTTGTTGTTGGTGACTCATAAAGATAAGCATTATGACTATAAAATACTCAATGTACTAATCAGAGTTTGATTTGGGAATAATTTTTTTGGCATCAGCATTACAAAGACCATCTAGGGATTAGATGCATTAAAGGAAAGTGACATCAACTTTGTGGTTGAAAGCCCTCTACTTTTATAAGTCCATTTCTTTTTCACTTAGAGAGTCTATTGGGGTTTCTTTTCTACTTTTTCCTTAATTATTCCCTAATATGCCAATAAATGTTTTCATAGTAGCGAGTTTGCCTAATTTTTGCTTAAGTGATCTTTCTTAGATTTTCCAATCTAACAACTTTTTTTAGTTATGGCTATAGGAGAAGCTAAAACTATTCGTTATGCCCCTTGAAAGGGTTTGGATTAGGTATGCCGTGAATCATCATTGTGAGAGAAGGCTCTAGAGAAAATTCATTACAATAGGAAAAATGGAATGAGTGGCTTAACAGGGTTATTGTGATTTGATAAATGTGTTCTTAGTGGAAGATTTCTCACTTTCTCTATCCTGTCATTCAGGTTATATTCCATTAATTAGATTAAGGCATGAAACATTTTATACCCCTTATTAAATTTAAAGACAATTTGGTTTAAAGTAGTAAGTTCCTCCCAAATGGCATTTTCCACAATAAAAGTGCCCTATTGTGTCTTGATGTACTAGTAATCCAATCATTGCAACGATCATCCATACTTGTATCTCTAGCTTTATATTCTAGTAAATTCTTTTACAAAGGGATTACTAGTACATCAAGACACAATAGGGCACTTTTATTGACAAGAATAAATAAAGATACACCCTCTAAATCTACGAAGAAAGCTTGTATTTAATCTTTCTTTTAGAGTTTGATTATTTGTAGGATTTTTCTCGCTAGATGGAAATTTGACACCTGTAACATGGCTAAGAGTTTCTAACATTCGCTACATTAAGACTAACCCATTTAGGCTGAGTAAATATATTAATTGCCCTTATATAATAATGTTGTTTTTAATAAGCTTTTAGAGTTTTTCTTGATTGAATGTTTTACCTCTATTCAATTTACTTTTGCATAATTTGCCTAATTTTAGACTTTCACCTCATTAGGTAATCCTAATTTTTGCCTAAGTAACCCCTTTTGGAGTTTTCAACTTATCGGACTCTTTTTTTAATAAAAGCATTTCTTTAGTCTATCTATGTTTACATGTTTTAAGAACTCATTGCCTTCTAAATTTGAAATTTTATTGCCCCTATGCATGAGTACTTTCTTTACCATGTAGGGGTTTTCCCAATTGCTCTTAAACTTCCTTTTAGGGTTTATTAGCAAAGGCCTATTTCATTTTAAGATAAGGTCACCTTCCCATATGGAATTTAGATTGACTTTCATTTTATAGGCCCTAGCAAGATTCTTTTGATATAGCTACATATGATATAGAGCCTTTATTAGCTTTTCATCAACTAACACCAACTATTCATATCTAGTCCTTGCCTATATAGCTTCTGGTACTTTTGTTTCCAATACTATCCTTCATAAAATGAACTCTATTTCTATTGGTAGCAGAGCTTTTTTTTATATATCATTGAGTAAGGTATGGTATTTGTTAAGGTTTTAACAATCATCCTGTAACCCTAAAGTGCAAATGGCAACATTTTTGCCCAATCCTTATAAGTCACCATCATTTTTTGTAACATCTTTTTAACCTTTTTATTAGATGTTTCCACTACACTATTGACTTGAGGCTTATTGGGAGAAGATTTATAATGCTTAATCCCATACTTCTCTAGGAGCAATTTAGATTCACCTTGGAACTATACTCAAATGTCTGAATTTACTTATTGTAGTAGCCCATTCCTATAAATGATATTTCTTTTAAGAAATTTAGCTATCTATGTTGCCTCCAGTTTATTGAATAATTCAACCGCTACCCTTTTCAAAAATTATTCAATTGCCATGACATTGTATCTATGACCCCTCACTATAGACAACTTTATCTCTCCTATTATGTCAATTCCCTATATAGAAAAGGGCCATGGAAAATATAGACTAGTCAATTCCATTGCTAGTAGCTAACTTAGATTGGTAAAGATTTTTCATTTATGACATTTCTTGATGAAGTTGCAATAATCCATCTCTATTTTTAGCTAGTAATATCCCTTTCTCATGTTATTTTTTTGCTATGGTTCTTCCATTCATATGCAAACCACAAACACCTTCATATATCTCTACTTATATCTTTTAGGCTTTCATTTCATCCACACATCTGAGTTGGACACTATCATAGTGTCTATTGTATAACATCCCTTAAAAGAAAACAAACTAAGTGGATAGCTTTCATACAACATTATTATCCTTTTTGATTGTATGATCTAGATATCCCCCTATCTCTATCTATGTTTGAATGCCATAAAACTAAAATGGTTCATGATTCATCTCTATTTTTATTATACTGACTATGCCAATGTATGTTGGATATCTGGCTTGAGCATATTATTCATGTTGAGATCTGCTACTGATATTAAAGTTGTCAAGGCATCAGTTACCTTATATTGTTCTCTTGGAATGTGGTGGAAGGTAAATCCATCAAATGCTTCTAATAAACTTGTTATTTTTTTTATATACATATTGGGATTCTCATCTTTAACCTTCTAATTACCCTTTGCTTGCTATATTACCAACATGGAATCCCAGTACATGTCAACTATTTTTGCCTTAAAGAGGAATAAAATTTCGATGCTATGGTTGTATGCTTCATATTAAGTAATATTGTTAGTGGCCAGATAGTCCAACTTTCTTACGAAAAAAAGTGTTCTTTTTTTCTGATCTGATAACCAATGCACCAGTGACTATAATTTTTTTATTAACTGCTCAATCAAAATACATTTTCCATCCTTTCTAGGATATTGCCCCCAACTATTCATCTAAAAATTCAAACTCCACCTCTTAGCTCTCAATTTGCAACTGTGCTTTGTCATATAAGAGATATCAAACTTTTGTAGCAATAAAATCCACTTGCTTATTTTACCTAGTAGAGATGGTGTGTTCTATAGATATCATAAGGGGTCATACCTAGTTATTGCCTCCACTTTGTATGATTGAAAGTAGTGGCAGTGCTTTTTGGGGACTTAGATCACACCTAAGCATGTCTTCTCAACTTTTACATATCTCTGCTTGTATGGGAGTAGTTTTACTTAAGTAATAGATTACATATTCTACCCCAAAATCATCTACTTATACAATAACGGCCTCAATGGAATTCTTTTCTACTGTAAGGTACAAGATTAAGTCTTTCTCTGGTATGTGTGGCTTCTAGATTGGAGGTTTGGTTAAGTACTTTTTATGGCTTTAAATGGTCTCTAACAATCATTGTTCCATTCACACAGTTGGTTCTTTTGTAGTAGTTTAAATAAGGGTTTACAAATAGATGTTAGCTTGGCTATAAACCTACTAATATATAGTAGCTTACACAAGAATCCTCTTACCTCTTTTTCCATATGAGGAGTGGGCATTTCCAAAATTCCCTTTACCTTGTCAGTGTCAACTATGATACCATTCTTATTAATCATGAATCATAATAACTTTTTGATGTTACTCCAAAGATGTATTTCTTGCTGTTGCAATTCATGTTAAACTAGTCTAACCATTACATGAAGTTTTCCAAGGCCTCAAAATGTCCTTCTCTATCTATAGATTAATTCATCATGTCTTCTACATAGACTTCTACCTCTTTATGAATCATTTAATGGAAGAGTTTATAAGCCATTTTTTGGTACATTGCTTCTGCATTTTTTAACCTGAGAGGTATCACCTTATATCAATACATCCCTTATTCTATTATAAAGGCTATCTTGCATTTGTATATTGCTTTCATGAGAATTTAGTTATTCCTTAAGAATCTATTTACAAAGGATTACATGGCCGCCATAACTATGCTATCAACTAGCACATCAATATGACATAGATGGAAATCATCTTTGGTGCATGTCTTTCTTAGGTCTCAACAGTTGATGCATATCTTAACCCTTTCATCTTTCTTTGCTATAAGGACAATGTTGGCTAACTAGTTAAGAAAGGTTATTTGTTCTATTAATTTGTCTTCTAATAGCTTAATGACCTATTCTTTGACTTTTTTGACCCATTCTCTTGAACTTTTGGTGAAATAAGGTAATGTGAACATAAGTTGGAATTTTATGTTTAGCCACTTCTTGATCAATGTTAGGCATGTCTTCATAAGTTTAGGTAAATATTTTTTCAATTATCTCTCAATTTTCTCTTTGTTCTCAGTAGTTGTATCATAGGCAATTAATATATTTTTAGGTTTTTCATTAGTACCAAGATTAAATGGGTTAGTTTTAATGCAATTAATGTCAAAATGCTCATGTTGTAGTCATTGGAATCTATACTAACATTATGAAAAACATCGCACAAATAAGAAAACTCATTGTTCACTTTAAAGAGGTTAGACAAATACAATTCATCAAAAACCAAGTTATCATCTAGATCTGGTACATTTTTTGCTATGGTTGCATAGATTTCTTTAGTTGCCGCAAAGGTAGAAATATCTCTTCCTTCTATTGTTGAACATGCTTTAGGTCCTATAATTCCCAATATATG
>CANXYI010971419.1:0-13774 GCA_948208565.1 Hura crepitans | reverse complement strand
CTCGAGACTAAAAACAATTTTTCTTCCCTCTTATACCTCACAACGGTCGGCGTTTTTCCCCTTTGTCCCCCTTCTGGCCCAGCGCCAATTCCCCCCCCCCCCCCCCCCCCCCCCCCCTTCCTCTCTCTCTCTCTCTCTCTCTTTGAGCACATTCTTGTCCCCAAGAATGGTAAAAATCAGAAAACTGAGACTTGATGTTCATGTCTTCCCAAGTGGCATCTATAGAGGGTAGATTCTTCCATTTGATGAGAAGTTGCTGGACATGAGTGTCACCCAAGAGAATGGTTCAAGTGTTGAGAACCTCTGGAACAATGATGAACTCACCCTCAAGAGTCGGTGGTAGGGTAGATTGAATAGGAGCAACAGTGGCTGGCTTCTTCTTAAGCAAAGACACATGGAAAACAGGGTGCACTCTGCCTGTAGGAGGCAACTGTAATTTGTAGGCTACTTTCCCAACCTTTTCTAGGAATTTAAAGGGGCCATAAAACCGAGCATTGAGCTTGAGTTACTTTCTGATGGCTATTGAAGACTGCCTATAGGGTTGGAGTTTTAAATAGACCCAATCATTCACAGCAAGTTCTCTTTCTAATCTTCTCGTCTGCATACTGCTTCATCTTGTGTTTAGAATAAGAAAGCTGCTCCTTGAGGTAAGAGTTCATGGCATCTCTTTGCTGTAAGTAGTCTTCTACTTCTGCAGCAGAAGTGGAAACTGCTGGTAGGACTGGTAAGGAGGGAGGGACCCCGTAAATGGCCTGAAATGGGCTCATTTTAATGGCTGAGTCGTAAGTAATATTATACCAGTACTCAACAAGACTTACCCAACAACTCCAGATCTTAGGTTTATGGGAAGTCATGCACCTAAGGTAGCTTTCAAGACACCTGTTGAGCCTTTCAAACTGCCCATCCGTCTGAGTGGTTTGCAGAACTAAACAGCAGCTTAGTACCCAATTGTTTCATCAACTCTTGCCAAAAAACCCCTGTAAATATTTTATCCCGGTCTGAGATAATTGTTTGTGGCATGCCATACAACTTAAACACATTATCCAAAAATAATTGGGCTATTTTTGCAGCATTAAAGGAATGGGATAAGGGTACGAAATGGGCCATCTTGGAGAACCTGTCAATTACCACTAATATGGTGTCATAACCATCTGATTTAGGAAGCCTCTCAATAAAATCCATAGTGACATCCTTCCAAGCTTGAGTAGGGACAGGTAAGGGCTGCAAGAGGCCTGGTGTAGCTATGGTCTCATTTTTGCACCTTAAACACACATCACAATTGGAAACCCAAGTTGTAACACATTACTGCATCCGTGGCCAATAAAAACTTCGCTTTAGTCTGAGTAGAGTGGCCCTAATTCCAGAATGGCCTCCAATAGGGGACTTGTGCACACAGAAATCAGTTTAGATCTTAGGGTTGTTGATGACCCAATATAAAGCTTCCCCTTGTACCTTAAGAGGCCATGTTGGTAAGAATAGTTGGGTAGAGCATTAGGATCAATGGATAAAGTGGTGATAAGGTCTTCTATAGCAAGATCATCAGAATATGAAGGTTGAACTTCTAACAGCCACTCAGGTGTATAGGAAGAAAGAGTAAGTTGAGTGAGGGAATTAGAAGGAACATACCTTCCGGAAAGTGCATCAGCCACTTTGTTGTCAGCCCCGTTTTTATACTGGATAACATAGTCCAAGCCCAGTAACTTAGAGATCCCCCTCTGCTGGATATAATTATGCAACCGTTGCTCAAGGAGATGTTTGATACTCTCTTGATCAGTCTTAATAATGAACTGGCAGTGTTCTAGGCAGTGCCTCCATTTGGTGACAACAAAAATGATTGCTAACATTCCCCTATCATAAACTGATAAGTGTTGGTTTCTAGGACTGAAAGGTTTGGAAATGTAGGATAGTGGCCTTCCTTCTTGCATTAACACGGCCCCCATTCCCAAATTACCAGCATCACACTAAAGTATTAAAGGGTTTCATGAAATCCAGTACAGCAAGAATAGGTGCTGAAGTCATCAATTGTTTGAGGTGCTCAAAGGCAGTTTAGGCAACCTGGGACCAATGAAATTGATCCTTTTTTAATAAATCGGTTAGGGGCTTGCAGATAGTAACATAGCCAGCAATGAACCTCCTGTAGTAGCCTATGAGTCCTAGAAAAACCCTCAAAACTCTTAAGATTTTGTGGAACAAGCCATGAAGACATAGCAGCAACTTTGTCCGGATCAATGGAAATGCCTTGAGCAGAAATGATATGGCCTAGGTAGGAAACTGAAGATCTGCCGATTTCACATTTAGAGAGTTTGAGATAGAGCTGATGTTGTCTTAGGACATCAAGGACTGTTTTCTAGTGAGGTGTTAGTTGACGGAGGAGCTATAAATAAGGATGTCATCAAAGAAGGCTAGGACAAATTTTGAGGTAGGGCTAAAATATTGAATTCATAAAAGATTGTAAGGTTGATGGGGCATTGGTTAAACCACAAGGCATAACCAAACACTCAAAGTGCCCAGAATGAGTCTTGAATGCAATTTTTGGAATGTCCTCCATCTTCATTCTGAGCTAGCGGTATCCAAATCGTAGATCAAGCTTGGTGAAGATGACAACCCCTGATAATTCATCCAATAAATCCTCGATTATTGGAATTGGAATCTTATCCTTTATAGTGAACTTGTTAAGCTCTCTATAATCAAAACAGAATCATCATGACCCATCCTTCTTTTTAGCCACTATTACAGGGGAAGAGAAAGGGCTAGAGCTAGGCTATATAATTTTATTATATAACATTTCCTGAACCAGCCTCTCAATTTCAGATTTTTGGTGGTGTGAATACTTGTAGGGTTGCACATTTACAAGTTCAGAGTTGGCTTTAAGTGGAATAGCATGATCACGAACCATGGTGGGGGTAACTAGGTAGGTGTTTGGAATAAGTCTTGGTATTGATCTAGGAGGGGTTGGAATGGTGAAGGAATGGGTTCTAGTTCAGGCTTGGATGTTGTTGGGATAGTGGGTTGCACTTGCAGCAAGAAAAGTTTGGCTATAATGCCTTTTTAGCCATTATTGACAGCCTTGTTCCAGGCTTTAACTAACATCAATCTTAGACTAACCTTCTCATCAAATCCCCTCAATTCTAGGGTCTTGCCACCCTTGTGGATTGTAAGTTTGTTATCTGAGAAGTCAAATGTGACTGGAGAGTGGCATTTCATCCAATGTACATCGAGAACCATATCATAATCACCCAATTCCAAGATTCAAACATCAAATTCGAATCTGATTCCTTTTGTCAATCGATACCCATTACACCTTATAGTAACTGTTAATTTCTTGCCAACAACAATCGTGACAATATTTGGTGAGCCTCGAGTGATTGGGAGCTTGAGTTCCTTTGCTATTTTGGAGTCCACAAAGTTGTGGGTACTCCCACTGTCAATGAGCAGCATTATGGACTTGCCATTGATCTGCCCTTTGAGTTTCAATGTGTTGTCACTCAATCCACCCTTTACTACAAAGAGAGAGAGAGCGATATGCTCTTCAAGGGACTCAGGTTTAGAGGCTTCCTCCTCTACTGCATCTTACCACTCTTCACCACATAAGTCCTCCTTTTCGGTGGTATTTAAAGCCATCAACCTTTTATTGGCGCACCGATGACAAGGTTGAAACTTGTCCCCACACCTATAGCAAGTACCCGAGCTTCTGTAATTTTGGGTAGAGCTTGGTCTGGTTGTGCTATTTGGAGGTTTTGTAGTAGTGGTTGGTGGTGTAATGTTGGTGGTAGTAGCAGCGCAAGGGTTAGGTAGATTGGGGGTTTTTGAAAGGAAGTGGTGAATGATTGCCAAGGTTTGGGAGTAGGTCTGTAGCTGGTATGGGCCTTAAGAGCTACCAATTGTTGTTCTTGTTCAATGGTTGTGTATAATTCAGTGGGTTTGAACATCTTAACCACCAGCTTAATATCATCTCTTAGACCTCCAATGAAACTAGATATATAAAAAGACTCAAGGGTGTTGGGATATAGCCTCTCCCTCTTGAGCTTAAGGAGTTCAAATCATTCTAGGTATTCATCTATGGTTGTGGTTTGTTTGATTTTCTGCATTTCCTCCACTGTGTTCTCTTCCCCATAATCTTTGAACCTCCTACTTAAAGCCTCAACAAAAATTTCCCAATCTATTTCCCCATCTCTATTCCAATTATGGAACCATGCTTCAACCTTTCCTTGCAAAAACAAACTTACCACATCAACCTGTTTATTAGGAGGAATTTCGTAAATGAGGAAGTATTTCCTACATTTTCCTAGCCAAGACTTAACATCATACCCTTCGAAAAATGGCAAGTCATATCTAGGCATCAACCTATTTGGAGAATTCCTTGTTTGCCCCATGGGACATGATCCTTCACCTAGAGCAAGAGTAAGAGGAATTCCCCTATCAAATCTAGGACATTCAAGAGTAAAGTGTAAAGACTATTTACTTCTAGTAGCACTTGACAAATTGCTACTACTGGGGACAAAGGCAAGAGTTGGATCAAAGGGTAGAAAATTGGAACAGTTGCCCTAAATAAGATAGGCTAAGTAAGCCACAAAACGCTGGCTTTCTAGCTTGAGTTCCTTGTAGCAGACGTGGGTCTTTTTCTGGTCCTCCTTTAGAGCTTGTTGCTCTTGCATCAAAGTCTCCATTCTGATGCTACGCTGCTATAGAAAGGCTCCTTGTTCTTCCACTTTGGAGCACAAGGATCGCACCTGTTCTTCGAGTTCTTCCATTTAAGTAGAAGGTTCATCAAAGAGCTCGCAAGTTTTCACCATGGAAAAGAAGCAAGCAATTAAAAGAAAGAGCGGATCGATTGGCTCTAATACCAATTGTTAGGATTAAATCCAAATTGAAGTTGAACAGAAATGAATTAGAGAAAATGAGATAGAAACAAAGCAATAAGAAGAAGAATAGGAGAAAGAGGGCAAAGAGAATAGGACAAAGGAGAGATTTAGAGAGAGAAGATAGAAATGATTGCATTAATTTTCTGTGGTCCCAAAGTGAGACGTTACAAAATATAGGAAGTTAGAAACACTGAGTTGTGCATGAGACCAAGAAGGCATGTGCTACAATGGTACAGAAAGAATAAAAGATATTCTAACTTTATTTTATTCTACAGCAGATAACTAACAACTGTCTGCTGTAATTCCCTTTTTACCCCTATGTTCATATGTGACTCCAAAAAAAATTATACTACACTAATATAGTAAACTATATCATATTTGTTGTCACTTACCAAATTCTTAACAAGGTCAAAAGTGTAAAAGAAACCCAGAAGACATAAAATATGATATGAGAATGACAAGATCCAGGGTGTAACAGCTTGGTGCTGCATGGTAAATTTTTTATGCTTTTTAACATTAACAAATTAAAAATACAAATTTTCTCCTCTCAACAACTTGTGCCATATTCTAATAGTTAAAGCTCTCAAATCGCATAATATAGATCCAGACAATAGTCAAACTTCTTTTTTGTTATTATTGTTGTTCTTATAATATATGCTTAGCAACCACCAATGTTTCCACAAATGCTTAAATTAAAAATTCCATGAGTAACAAGTTCTATATCTTAGTCTATAAGGATAGAACTTCAACTAATGCAATAACTATATATTTTATGGACTAAATGCAAGAAAGCAGGTCACGTACCATGCACAAGAAATCAACAAATGTAGGCACATCTAGATGAAAGTTATGCAAGTGCAACCTTGTCCAGAAGATAACTTTTCAGAAGTGCCTTCATTAGATGGAAGATTAGATAACTGTCCCACAGACAAGTTTATAAAAAAGTACGTTCCCGATAATCAAGTTACTTTGCATAGACATAAAATAAAAAAACTGAACATCAACTAAAGATCTTTTTAGCTAATATGCTAACACACTCAGTTGTTTCTGTAGAATTTATACTTTAGGTTCTTTGAATTTTGTGAACCCAAAAATTTATATAGACTAAAACAGAAGTAACTGCACAACCTTCAGACTGACATTGGACTTCCTTTCCTTGCCATATAAAATCAATGTGCTGATTTTATAGAATTCAAATGCAGAAATTTAAAAATTTCAAAAGAAGTATCAATCTAGAATAGTTCAACTCTTCAAAGGTCTTTGAAAAATTCCCAGAAACAAATAGAAACTGCAATTGCAAGCATTCCACCCACAGATTGTATTAACACCCTCACCACGTGAAAAGCACTACACATAAGGAAAGAAAGAGAGAAACCAGAATCAGACATAAACCAAAGGCACAAATGTCAAGCCGATCAACAATTGCTGAAAGGACAGTGCAGTAAATGTGAAATTCTACTTATTACCATGCAAGAGTTCATTAAATGTATGACACTACATATTACAACATGTAAGGTAATAACTCAACAGAGGCATAATCTTAACCACAAATTGAAGGAATAAGTGCATTCGCAATAGACCTGATACAATATTGATGTTTGATAAGCCATATAAACATTTAAATGCTTGGAGAGAGAGAGAGAGAGAGAGAAAGAGAGGGGAAAAAAAAAGACCATGTTTGCAAGTCTGGATCAACTCATGCATAAATCATTCGAGGAATGCCACTGTCAATATAAGTATTATATTACCTCATTATTTGCATCACAATGAAGATATCAGGAAATTTCCCATCATTCTTGAGCATTTCAAAGAGAGTTTCCATTGCCTATCGTGATCAAAGCATGTATGAATAAATATGTAAAGTCACTAAAGTTGGGAGAAATAGGTTCAATCAGTAAGAGAAAATGAATATATAAGCAAATATGCAAGACAATACCTGAACATTCCTAAGATCTGCACAAGCATGAAAGGCGACATGATATACAGTCAATTGCCTATTAACAAATCCCCGTCTGTGAGCATATTCAGCAGTTGGTAAATTGTACAGTTCCTCTTCAAAAACGCCCATCATCACATTTTCGGCATTGTTAGTTGATGATTCAACAGATGACCATCCTTTTGATCGCTCAACAAACTCAATTATCTTCCGACAAGAAAATGATGTCAGGAAGCATTAAAATTTAAAAAAAAAAAATTCAAAGCAGGAAGAGAGTTGGATATTTACTTTGGTGGCTGTATCATCAGATACTGGTGTCTTGTTCATATGTGCAGTGATCAGTCCTGCATAACAGAACTTGTTCAAACCAGCCCCAGCTGCAGTCATATCACGGACAATAGCATAACTGCAATATTACAGCATAGGTAATCTTAAGTAATATTGTCAAGTGCACTGATGGACAAGACAATTTCTAGCAAAAGAAGAACTTGAAAATCTAAACAGCTAAGCACCAAGCCAATTATTGGCTACAGGAATGGTCAACGAGTTCTATCAAGACTCAACTCCTAATTTGTACATGGGGAGAAAATTGACATTTTGATTATCATCCACCAAAAACCACGAGTGCCTTCAAAACAAAGAAACATTTCTGATTTAGGAATTATTTGGTCTCTTGACACTTTGATAAGCATGCATGCATCTCACAAAGAAGTTTACACACGCCAAAAAAAATATTCTACCTGACAGATGATGAAATAAGCATACTAGTTGAAATAGGAAAAGGACAAAGATTGAGCAAGAAAGACCATACACTCTATCTAATCGACCAGCTGATGCACAAGCATTAAGTAGGCAGACATAGGTTTGTCCGTTTGGCTTTACTTCATATTTCTTCATTTCTTCCAAAATCTTCAATTAAAAGAGGAAAAAAATTAGAATGATAATTTTTCAAAACAAAGATGATAAGCAAAGAATACAAAGATGTCCAGATTTGTATTTATAACAAAATGATACCTGCACAGCCTGATCGGAATTCTTGCATTTCCCACAAGTTGAGATCAGAAAGTTGTATAAATTTACCTATAAGGTAAATGCATGTTCAAATCAGTTCAGCTAACAAACAGAATCACCGGGCAACTTCTCTATTTAACATTGATTTCCTTACTGAGCTTAGTAGGTTAATTTTAGTTAAGCTAAAAAAATTTTCCTAATTCCCTTTTCAGTGCAATTGCAAAACATCAGAAAACTAATGCATTCTATGGATAACTTTACACCAAAATTGAAAATAGATCTAAATAGCAAGTCCACAAGAGATCATCAAAATACTACTTCAACTACATTAATTATCAAATTCCGACTCTTCATCGTTGTAATACACCAATCTCATATCAGAAACTGGCTATCTATTTGATCTTGTATGTAACAACGCTAGAGAGTTACCACTAACAACCAGGAATTGACTGTCAGACCTAGCCTGCCTCAGTTGTTTAGGCCAGAGGTCCAGTTTGGATGACAACTACAACCACCATTTGGAACAAAAAGACAGCAACTTTGACAAAGAGAATCATGCAATTCCATGTCAAGAAACAAAAAAAAAAATCTATTCTCACTCCAAATAACCAAGAGCAACAATGAACTGTTTCTTGAATTCATTTCCTTCACGCATAAATTTTATTGCATTTCTAATGATGGGATCTATATATCATCATTCCAATCTCTCTCTATATATAATAAACACTGAAGGATATTGATTTTCATAAATTTAAGACAAACAATACCCATAGAATTCCAGTAAGTATAGGGAGGGGAAAAAACAGAACATACATCGGGAACCAAACCCATAAGTCTCATTTGATCCCTGAAGAAGAAAGCATCTTGCAAGCGAGCACCTTTCATGGTTCCCACGATCAAAGAATGAAATGTATCTCGAGTAGGCTGCACTCCATCCAACATCATATCATCGTACGCATCTCTCAATAGAAAATGCCTGAAATCATTCAAACCCAATTGAAAAACCCATCTAAATAATTGACTCACAGATTCAAACAGAAATTCCATAGACAGAGCATAAATGAAAAACCCAGGACCTGCGTTGCGCAGCAAGAGAGCCAACAACTGTGTTATATTCAGATACATTGTTCGCATAATTTCGCTTCGAATATTCTTCGGTGGAAGCAGCAAAGTAACGGCGGCCCAGACTTCGAACCAGCGGCCGCCGGTGACCTAAAATTGACTGAATAAGGATCTTCATTAAGGTAGAGACTAAGGGGAGTAGGGTTTATAACCCAGGAAAAAACCCTGAGCTTGCTATAGACTGCGTTTCGTATTTGCTTCTGTTTCATTTTTACTCACCTATATTATCCTTTGTAAAATTACTATACTGTCCTATAATCTAATTTCTATTCTCTCGACTGTTAAACCGCGTCATAATTCTCAATTTTTCTAAAATTCTTTGCTAGAAGTCCAGTTTTAATTTTTCTAAAATTCTTTACTAGAAGTCCAATTTGATTTGAAAATTTCTTTTTATGTCAAATTAATTTTAAATCTGTTATTTTTTATCTTAATTCAAAAAATTGATCTAAATTTATTTAAAAAAATTTCGATATGACTCTAATTTAAAAAAGGCACATGAATTAATTTAAAAAAGTAAAGATTAATTTTAAATTGATTCAAACAAGTTAAATCAAATCGTGTAACAATTCATATATTTTTTTAATTTTTATTTTAATTATTAATATTAAATTATTTTTTAAAAGAATCGAACTTATAAATGCTATATCATTTTTTTATGTATAAAAATTTCTGTTATCCTAAATTATAGGATACTTTTTTCAAAAAAACTCACAATCACAATCTATCGACACTGTCTCCATTTTATCACATTCATTATTGGTTCCATTCTTCGTTGTCTTTCACTTTGTGCCTCAAGCCATCTTATCTTTATTCTTTCACTCTACTCGTCCTATCCTTTCTTTCTATTAGGATATTTTATTTTTTATTTATTTTTTCAAATATTTTTTTACCAAGTTTAGATTTTAATTTTCAAGTAACTTCTTGTTATAAAACTAATTTAATACTATAATAGAAATTGAAATTTCTAAATTGATAACAAAATTATATTTTTTTCAAAAAAGTCAATTTTGGAAATTTGTATTAGTTATGAATATGTAAAAATAATTGAAATATATTGAGGGTAATTTGCATGGATAGTAAACTAACTATACACCCATTACCTAACTCGTCCCCCATCTTTATTTCTTTACAAATAAATCATCAAACTTTGAAAAGTCTATCTAAAATGCCACTACTTTCGATTCCAAGTTAAGAATTGTTATTTGGCATGCCACATGGACTCTTTGACACGGAACACATTGAATGAGCAAACATGGCTGGTGGGGTCTGGTCTTTATTTGCCGCCCTTTTATTGCTAGTGATCGTAGATCATCAAAATCCGATTGCCTCTCCCAATCAAATCCATCCCCTAATCAAATCTGTCCTTGAATGTAAAGAAATTTGTAACCCTAAAATCTCTATTAACAAAATCTCTGATCCACCCATGAATATCTCAACCCAAATCTCTGGGCTATTTCACTCACTCGAAATAGAGAAGGAAATTTTGGAATGAGTTTAGGGTTCAATCGAGGTAATGATAAAAGGGTCAGAAGAACGAATAGAGGTTTCGATCACCAAAAATTGGTAAAGATTTCTTAGAATCTGTAACATCTTTTGCCTTTGTCTTTAAGAAACACTTGTAAAACACACACTTTTGCCCTTTATCTTTAAGAAGTACGTGTAAAAAAACACACTTTGGGCTCTAATATTTCTCGTTACTAACTTTGGTGAAAGTTGAACTTTAGTATGTAAAATAATATTCCTTACCTTTGTGTGGAAAACAACAAAAGATAGGGTCCAGTGATAACGATTCCTATTTTACCCATAGTGACATATCAACATCGAATAGTGAAAGTGTAACACACCCTACCCATCTCTACCTGAAACAGGTAAGGTGTGCTACTTCCCGCTGAGGTCACCCATCCTAGGGTTTCCCTAAGAGCCTTTCATTTAACTTTTACCCAACTTTGACCAGGTTTGACCAAATATGTCCCTAAGCTCATTTTGTTATTTATCCCCTAATTACTGACTATTTTATTTTGTTAAAACTCATATCCAGCACTATCAGACAATCATAGAAAATCGGACAGCATAACGGCTACCCTAGTAACTAACCCCACATTAACATGCAAAGCAAAACACTTCTAACTCAACATCTAACCTTATTCCCCCTTCTAGACCCTCTGGTCCTCTAAATTTCAGCCAATAGCACAATATAACATCCATTTCACAGAACACAGGGTCATAGACCTGTCAACACACAAGTATGCAGAACCAGACATTCCTTAACACACATAACTGTACATCAATTCAATTCATAGTTCCAATTGCATACATAACCCATAACCCACCCTATCTATATACATGAGTGCAACTCTATATACAAAACTCAAAAAGGAAAAACAAAAGTACCAAAGGCTTTAAGCAGCTACACTGGTGGTGATGTCTAATGCTGACCCGAGCTCTGTCTACGGCCTGCGTATCGAAACACCGACACGCTGAGTATGACACTCAGTGGTGGAATAAATCAAACATATTATGTCAATTCATGCACGTAAGCAACATGCTATGTTCCACATACATCAATGATCCTAACACTCTAAGTTCATTTATTTATTTAATCCAGTTTACTTATCCATCATTTCAGACTAATTTATTCCTTTTTAGGCCCATACTAGACAGACTACACTTTAAGATACTAGACAGCAGGATGTGTCTTGTGCAATGGCCCACTTTTAGAGCCTAGATAGCTGCACCTACCTCGCCCGATAGCAGGGACCCATCTGTAAACTACTCCTAATATCATACTAGCAGATGGTAGGGACTTGTCCGTAGACCATTCCTAATATCTGCAAATCATACAATCAACAGCACAAAAAGGTGGATAGTAGGGACCCGTCCGTAGACCGCTCCTAATATCCACAACAACCACCTGTAGTGCAGTGGCTCATCATAAAACCTCGACGGCCGCACCTGTCATAACCAATACACGGTAGTGGGCCCCAGAAGGACCGACTACCTAGTAGCTGCTTTATCCCCTAGTTGATCGATCAACCTATCTAATAGGTGTTTAATTGCTGGGCCATTAACCATTTTAGATAGTATTTAGGACTATTTTATCCTTAAGTTACATTTTTAGACCTAATCCCCACAAGTAATTACAACTTTACTATTGTCGCAAATTTCACTATTCATTTGGTCAGTTTTCCGCAACTGACACTATTCATTTGGTCATTTTTACATTTTATACTTTTCATTCCATAGGCTATCCAAGTTCTATTTTCATCCATTCTTCACACCATTATACTTATGTCCAAATCCCAATATATGGTCTATTGTTTCATCACATCTTTGTATATACCCATTTTCGTCGAGCTTAAATAAATAATAGTGAATTTAAATTTAAGTCATCTTATAATAAAATAATTCTCCATTATTATTTACATTAAAGAAAGGATAAATATTTACAAATGCTCTAATATTAATGCTATAACATTACTATTATCATTATTGAGTGCTTATCATTTATCACTATTGTCATCGTTATTAGAGAGAGATTATTATTATTGTTGTTATTAGCATTGTCTTAAATTAAATAATCCAAGCAATTAAAGTGTGATTAAATTAAATAAAAAAACAACACCAGAAATTTGAAGTTAATTCTAAAACCATAAATATTATTAGTCTCTAAATACAAAAAGAAAAATCATTATACAAAGGTAAATATAGAATCCTTAATAATACATGACCAAAAAGAAAGAGTAAAGAAAAAAGGAAAATTATTAAATAATAACTAAATTAAATTACATAATTAAGAAAAAAAAAAAGGAGCTGCTGGGCTTAAGTGGCCCAAGCCCAGTAGCCTCCAGCATATGTCCCACAGTACCAAGCCCATCCCACAAATCAATACTAGCAGCCTACAGCACCAAGCCTAGCCCACAAATCAACACTGGCAGCCCACGGCAACAGCCCCAGCAACTCTAGTCCATAGCAGTTCAGCCCTCTCCAGGAAAATATCTTACCTGCTGCAAGTAAACAGGGCGAGGGAGCTATTGCAACAGTAAAAGAAAACACTGTAGAGGAATGGCTATGTAAGCAGCAGTTGGGGACATAAATGAGGCGATAGAAAAAAAAAGTAGAAGGAAAAAAATAGAAAGAAAAAACATAGAAAAAGAAAAATAGAAAGAGCTAAGAAAGGAAAATAAGAGAAAGAAGAAAGCAATAAAGAAGGAGTAGAAAAGGATAAATAGAGAGAAGAAACATTCTAAAGCAAGAAGGCAGGAAGCACAACACATCATCAAATAATAGAAGACCAAAAACAAGGTAATGTAGCTATACTGTGATTGATTCTCTCTTTAATATCTTAAAGTCAGTAATGATTTTAACATATTAAAGTAAGTCATCTATAATGTTTTATTTTGATTCATGTATTTGCTGTTAAAAAGCTAATCCCTATGTTATTTATAAAAGTTAGGATTGACTTCTTATAAGACATAAGGATGGTCAGTAATGATCTCTGTGGTTTCTAAACCATGGTTATGTTGTTTTTAAAAGGAAAGGCAAGCTAATATAAAAATGGGAAAGAATAAAAAAGGAATGGTGGTCCTCAGGATCTGCATTCATACATATTGCATATTAAGATTTACTTAGGAATCTACCCTATTCCTAAAAATGGATAACTATCAATTGCATGAATAAGGCTGGTCAATGAAGTATTCAATAGGGCAACTAATCACACTATCTGGTAACAGGATACCGGGAATAATGCTACAATCATAAGCTAATCTTCCAATTAATATATAGCTGAAAGTATAAAACCCTGAAGCTACCAACATATCAAATACCCATAATGTACATACAACCA
>CANXYI010971360.1:0-16336 GCA_948208565.1 Hura crepitans | reverse complement strand
TGGCAAGATAAACTATTCTCAAAAGAATACAAAGAAAGCATTTCAACATCCCTTATGGTAAGGAGTTCCTGAGCTAAAGTTCAAACCATCCATGGAACTAAGAGCTAAAGCTCAATAGCATTTTTAAACATTTCATCATTAAGACATAAGGCACAATCTTTCAAGCATTATTTTTTTATTAATGCCTCTTAAGGAATCTATTTTAGCATGTATGGCCATATCTTATCAATAGTCAAATGTCATTTTGATTAATATTATGATAGGTGAATTTTGTCAAACGACAATGGTTGGGCATGGTACCACACTATATGGAAAGATACCTATAATTCACATAAGATCCATTAAAGATTTGACAACCCTTAACTCATCTAGTAAGGACTGACGTATGACTTCAATACCAAGAACTTTGATAACTTCAATCAAGTGATTATTGCCTATCCTTTTTGCTTTTTTTTTTTTTGCTATCGAACTATTCATTGTCTAAGATCATTGATCCTACCTAAGCATAGTTGCTTTACTTCATTAGGAGGCCCCTTTCTAGTAATTCAAACTACTCTTCTCAAATGTATGGTCTATTCAAACCTTTTCGCTATTGCTAAAGTGGTTTATACGGATTTATTATTGCATATAGCTCGCATCTATCTTATAAAAGTTCATGCAGACATACTTAGGGTTGCTTAAAAGTGGTCCATATAGACTTTAACATTGGTTTAATCTACCTTGTGGTCCATGCAGACATACTTATGTGTTTAAAATTCCTTATCATTGCTATGTTAAAAATTGCATTGTGTAGGTGCCTATAAGTACCATCCCTTCTAAGCCATTCATCCTATCTTTATCATGTCTCCCTCTTTTAGCTTTTAGATGTCCAAAGTTTTGGATTACAAAGTCACTTAGGATTCATTAATTATGGCTCCCTTTTATGCCCTTAGATTTTTTAGGATGGTAAAGATAAATCCTAATTTTCTTTATGCCACTCTCGATTATTGGCATCCCATTTTTCATATTTTTGTCTTCAATCATCAAGAGATTACTTCTACACCTAAAGCATTTACTACCTTTATGAAATTTGATATTTCTTTAGATATTCTTTTTGATGCTCCTTTTTTAGATGATCATTACCCCATAGACATTGTACTTACCTTAGGGGTTTCACCCTTGGTGGCTTAGAAGACTATTTTAGGTGTATGTTTAATTTGTTTATAGATAGCCCTTAATTTTGCTAATCAACTTCTACCTAATTCCATGGAATTAACAAAATGTGTCTTGTTAAGTGTCTTTAGTGATTGGCTAATGGTTACACATTATAATAGGCATTGTGATTCTAAAATACTACAAGTACTGATAGGAGTTTATTATGGGAATAACCCTTTTGGCATTATTGTTATAGAAATGATATAAGAATTGGATACTTAAAGGGAGGTGACATTAACTTTATAATTGGAAATCCTTGACTTTTATAGGTTTATTTATTTGCTTAAAAAACCCATTTAGGTTTTTTCTATTATCTTTTCTTTTTCTTACCTTAATTTTTCCCTAGCATGCCCATTAGGTTTTTTGCATTAGTAGGGTTGCCTAACTTTTGCTTAGGTGGTCCTTTTGGATTTTCCAATCTAACGGCCTATTATTATTATTTTTTATTTAGGTATGCTTGCAGGAGAAGTTGAAGTTACTTGCTATGCCTCTTAAAAAGGTTTGGTTTAGATATGGCTCAAATCATCATTATGAAAAAAGGCTTGAGAGGAAGTTTGGCACTATGGATATGTGAACTATATGGCTTTATGGGATCACTAAGATTCGTTAGATGTGTCGTTGTTGGAAGATATCTCACTTCTTTCTTTCTTGCTATTTAGGTTGTGTTCCATTAATCGGGCTGAGGCATGCAACTTTATATGCCTCTTACTGAATTCAGAGGCAATTTGGCTTGAAGCAATGAGTCCTTCTTAAACCTTTGGGCTTTCAAGGTAGATGCTTGACATAACATTTCTTGTGCTCATATTTAGACTTATGGTAACATCATTTTGAACTGAAAAATGTACATGATCATAAAGCTAGTGACACAAGTATAGATGATCAGTACAAAAATTGGATTAATAGTACATCAAGAGATAAAAAGACATTCATATTGTAGACAAAGAGTAAGGATAAATCTTTTACATCTAGAAAGAATGCTTGTATTTAGACTTTTAGAGTTCACTTATTTGTATGATGTTTCTTACTAGATGAAAGTTTGCATACTAATGATCATAGCAAAGCATTTCTAACATCAATTGCATTTAAAACTAAATTGCTTAATCTTGGTAAATATATTACCTACCTTTGATAATATTGTTGTTACCAATAAGCCTTTATAGGTTTTTTTGATTGGATATTTTCTTTATTTTCCCTTAATTTTTACATAGTGTCTGTTTTTAGGTTTTTACCTCATCGAGGTGCCTTAATTTTTGCTAAGCTACCTCTTTTGGGATTTTTAACTTAGCGAAATCTTTTTTTTAGTAGTACTTTTTCAATTTATCTATGTTCACGAGTTCTAAGAACTCATTACCTTCTATATCTAAAATTTTGACACCCCTATGCTTGAATACTTTCTTTACTACATTTAGAACTTCCCAATTAGGCTTAAACTTTCCTCTAAGGTCTATTAGAAGAGGCCTAACTTGTTTTAGGACAAGATCACCTTTTCAAATGAGGCTTAGTTTGACTTTCTTATTGTAGGCCTAGGCAATCTTCTTTTGATACAACTATATGTGATAAAGAGCTTTCATAAACTTTTCATCAATTAACACCATTTGTTTATACCTAGCCCTTGCCCATTTAGCTTTCGGTACTTTTTCTTTCAAGAATACCCTTGGTGAAGGGACCTTTATTTCTATTAGAAGTACAACTTCCATTCTATATACAAATGAGTAAGGCATGGCATTCATTATAGTTCTGTCAATTGTCTTGTAAGGCCAAAGTGCAAATGGTAATATTTTTTCCAAATTCTTATAAGTCAAAGTCATTTTTTACAGTATTTTCTTAATATTTTTATTGGCTATATCCACAGCACCATTGGCTTAAGACCTATATGGGGAAGATTTGTGGTGCTCGATCCCATAATTCTGTAGAAGTTATTTGGTTTCACCTTAAAATTACACTATGTTCTCTAAAATTACTTGCTATGGTAGTCCATACCAATAGATCATGTTTCTTTCGATAAATTTAACCATTTGTCTTACCCCTAATTTATTAAGAGATCCAGCTTCTACCCATTTTGAGAAGTAGTCAATTGCCACCACTATGTACTTATTACCCCTACTGTAGATGACTTTATTTCCATTATTATACTGATTCTCTATGCATAAAGTAGATATAGAGAAGACAAAATGATTAGCTCAATTGGTGGTAAGTTACTCAAATTAGCATAAATTTGGCACTTATGGCATTTTTTTGACAAAATTACAATAATTTGTTTTCATGGTTAGCTAGAAATATCCTAGTCTCATGATCCTCTTTGCTAGGTTTCTCCTATTCATATCCAGACCCCACACACACCCTTGTGTACTGCTGCTATCTTTTGCTTTATCTATACATCTGAGTTGGACACTATTATAATGACTTTTGTACAACATTCCTTGGAAGGAAATGAGTTGAGCATATACTTTCCACCGAACTTTCTTATCCTTTTTAGCTACATATTCTTGATATCCACTAGTCTCTAAGTACATTCAAATGTCATTGTACGAATGCAACTTATTGTTTGCCTCCACCTCGGTTCTACTAACTATGCCTATGTATGTAGGATACCTTAGCTTAGTGAAGTATATTATCCATAACATGTCTTTCTTAATAGATATTGACATTAAGGTGGTTAGGGCATTGATACCTTTATTTTGTTCTCTTAGAATATGATAGAAAGGTCATGTATTGAACACTTCAGACATGTTTATGATTATTTTGACATATCTATTGAGATTTTTCTCTTTGTCCTCCTAGTTACCTTTCACCTGTTGTATTACCAATATAGAATCCCCATATATATCAACTATCTTTGCCCTTGGTAGGAATAAAGTTTTAATGCCATAGATGCATGCTTCATACTTGGCAACATTGTTAGTGGCTAGAAAGTCCAACTTCTTTGCAAAGGACATTTGTTCATTTTTTTGACCGATAGTTAATGCTTTGACACTTGCTCCTTTTTAGTTCACTGCCCCATCAAGGTACATTTTCTATCCTTCTTTGGATGTTGCCCCAAGTATTCATTTGCAAATTTGAACTCCTCTTTTTTGCTCTCGATTGGCTATTGTGCTAGTAATTCAACTATTGTTGACCCCCTTGGTTGTCTTCTTAGTTGCATAAGAGATGTCAAACTCTTACAACAATAGAATCTATCTACCTATTTTGCCTACTGGAGATGGCATGGTCTGTAGTTACCTTAGAGAGTCGTGTTTGGCTATTACCTCTACTTTATAGGATAGAAGTAGTGGTAAAGTTTCTTTAAGGCCCAAATTACCCCTAAGCATATTTTCTCCTCTTCTGCATACTTATGCTCATATAGAAGTAGCTTTTTGTTTAAGCAATAGATTGCACATTCCACATAAAATTCATCTACTTGTGCAATAAGGGCCCCTATGGAGGTTTCTTTTACTATAAGGTATAAGATTAAGGCTTTTCCCAATTTAGGTAGCTTTAAGATTGGAGGTTTGGTTAGGTACTATTTGATAGCTTTGAATACTTTCTGACAATCATTATTCTATTCACATGGTTGGTCCTTTCATAGTAGCTTAAATATGGGTTCACAGATGAATGTCAACTTGGCTATAAATCTGGAGATATATTGTAACTTTCCCAAGAATGCTCTTACCTCTTTTTCTATTTGAAGGGTGGGCATCTCTAGGATTGCTTTTACCTTATCGGAATCTACTTTGATACTATTCTTACTGACCATATATCTTAGCAATTTTCTTGGTGTCACCCTAAAGATGCACTTCTTAGGGTTGTCTCATGTTGAATTGATTTAACGTTTTAGAAGAACTTTTCTAGTGCTTCAAAATGACCTTCCCTTTCTTTGAATTTAACAATCATGTCATCTATATAGACTTTTACCTTTTTATGCATCATGTTGTGAAAGAGCTTAGTGGCCATTCTTTGGTACATTACTCATACATTCTTAATCTAAAGGGTATTACCTTGTACCAATAAGTTCCCTATTATGTTATAAAGGCTATTTTACACTTGTCAATCACATTCATAAGGATTTGGTTATATCCTAATAATCTATCAACAAAAGAGTACATGGCTGCCATGGCTATGCTATCCACTAAGATGTTAATGTGAGCCAAAAGGAAGTCATCCTTAAGGTATGCTTTGTTTAGATCATGGTAATTAACACACATTCTAACCCTTCTATCCTTCTTTGGTATTGGAACGAAGTTAGCTAACCAAGTAGGGAAGACTATTTCCTTAATGAACTTAGCTTCCAGTAGCTTAATGACTTCTTCTTTGACATTCTCATCCCATTTTGGTCTCATCCTTATGAGCTTTTGGCGTCATAAGACAATGTGATCATATGTCAAAAATTGCATGTTCAACTACCTATTAATGGATGCCATACATGTCTTTATGATTCCAAGCAGAGATTTTTTTGTATTTTTCAATAATCTCTCTAATTTTCTCTCTCCTCGATAGTAGTATCATAGGCAATTAATATTTTTTAGGATTTTCATTTGTAAAAGATTAAAAAAGTTATTTTTAATGCAGTTAATGTCAAATATTCTCATGTAATGATCATTTGAATATATGTTGCCATTACAAAAAATATCACACAAATAAGTAAATAATTGTTTACCTCAAAGTGGTCAGATAGATACAATTCATCAATAAATAATTAACTATCTATGTTTGGTATATCTTCAATTATAGTTAGGTAGATCTCTTCAACAATTTCATTGTTAGAAAGATCTCTTTTACCCATTGAGCTTGCTTCAGATTGCCTGATTCCCAATCTATTATGTCCATGAAGATCTCAAACCCAAGCTTGTAGTAACTAAACACCACTATTGGTTTTGGACTCTTATCATACTTTGTCTTCTTTTGCTTCACAAAATAATCATTTTGGCTATTTTTTAGACTTGGGTCATATCCTAACCCTTTAGTGTCTTTCTAACTATTGATCTTTAATAACTCTATTATTCCCTAAAATTTCTTGCCCAAACCAGCTCCTTAGAGGAAGTTTATTTTCTTCATAATCTTGGACACTATGGGATCCATGTAATCCTTATATATGCCAACAATATGAAATCTGTTAAATGGCTAGTTTGCGAAGGCAAGTGTAGATATTACATGGTTAACTTTATCCTTGACCATGATTATGCTACCTTTAAAAAGGAATTTGATTATTTGATCTAAGGTATAAAGGACTCCTCTTAGATTGTGGAACTAGGGCCTTCTAAGTAGAACTAAGAACTTGGCTGCAATGTCAATGACTATGAACTTGACTTTATTAATAATAGGCCCCACCAAGACCTTAATAGTTAAATATCCTTCAGCCTATCTTCTTGTGTCATCATAGGATTTAATGATGATACTAGAGGGCACTAAATCTTCCTTTTTAATACTTAACCTACCAAGAACTTGACTAGGCATATGCATAATGATAAGCCATCATCTACCATAGTGCATCCTTTTTTTTTGCCATTCACCTCAACCTTAATGAAGAGTGGCCAATTGTGCTCTTTTTATTCCAAGGGTAGGTCTTCATCTGAAAATGTAATAAGTCCAGTCTTTCTAATCTCATGACTTGGACTAATTTTTTAGGGGTGGTAGTGGTAGACATTAAAAATTAACCTAGGTCTTTAACAACTTCTTGCTTATAAGCTTGAAAGGACATTAAGAAATGTCATATGTTAATGTGGGCCTATATTTTCTTTAGTTTTTTTTTTGAATACCTAATCATTTTCATCTTTTTTAACTTTAGTTTCTTTTTTAGGTAGGATCCGGCAATTTTTATCAACTTTCTCCACCATTTCCCCCTCAACCCTAACTTGCTCTCTCTTATCCTCTTCGAGATCCTTATTAAAAGATCCATCCCAAAAGTACTTACTTTCCTTAAGCTCACTTTCACTCTCACTATACCAAAAGCCAATTACAAGAATAGCTTCACATGCTCTCACCCCCTCACTTATCTTATTGTTAGATTCGTGGATGTCTCTTAACATGTATTTTTTAGGTAACCTAGACTTGAAAAGACATAAGGTCTGATGGTTAGGAAGTGGTTTTGAATTTTCCTCTAGATTAGGTATCTCCTTGTTGTTAATAAGATCTTGTATGACTTTCTTAAGAAGCTTACAATTGTCTATAAGGTGGCCCACTCTTTGATGATGAGCATAGTATTGATCATGCCTATGATTGGGATATAATAAACCATTTTGTGGTTAAGGTGGGAGAGGTTACAACTTTCCTTCTTTTACTAACTTCTTTAAACACTAGGATAAGGACTTTCTTAGATTAGAGTAGTGCTTACCTTATACAATATTAGCATCTATTATCTTGGTGGTGCCCCTAGCAATGTTTCTTGAATAGCTCGTATTGCCTATTCTTTTGAATTTTTTGTTCTAATAGGCCACTTCTAGGTTAATGGAAATATCTTTTAGTTGCTTTGAAGTAGTGACACCCTTAGACATAAGCCCACTATTTATATAGCTATTAGCAATCAAGATGAACATCTTTATCTAGTTCATATCCTTATGCTTGTTCCTTATTTTTAGTATCTTAGCCCTTTGACTTTGAAGATAATCTGAGAAGGTTTTGTTAGGGTTTTATCTCCTCAGTTTAAGATCTTTTAATGTCTCCTCAATTTTGGTGTTATTGGAATATTGCTTGCTAAATGTTCTCGCCAATTTGCCCTAATCTTCTTAACCCTTCTTTCTTTGTAATGATACCAATCCAGGGCTTAGCCAATAAGAGACATGCTGAAAAACCTCATAATATGACCCTTTTATAGTCTAGTGGCCCTCATAGTTACTTTATTGCTTCAGGTGGGTTTTTAGTTCAATAGTGCCATTAAATTAGCTTAAAATGGTATCTTAAACTTATGGGGCATACTGTAGTCTGGCCTCAAGATGATATCATCTAGATCAATATCTTTACCCCTAGTAATGAGCCTCCTCATGGCTTCTATTTTCTCATTCAACTTCTTGATTTAGTCATCTTCAACTATTTTAGGCATAGGGACTTTGTTATAGGATTTCTTGACTAAAAGGTTGTCATAATCTAAAACTTTATCATTGACTTTATCTATCACCTCATTTCCTTTATGAGTAGTAGAAGTCTAGCTGCCTCTTTTTGAACATGCATACCAGACATGGCATTAGTGAAGGCTACCATCATACTTTTTTCTATCTCACCTATGGCCTCTAATAACATAAACTTAGTGACAAACTTATCAGTAAACATGGTTCCCCTTTTAGGTTGGACTAATAGTGGATTGTTAGTTCTACTAAGGCACTTGCCTAGTCTCTTCCATTAAGAATGATGCATGGGATTCATAGATGTGATATAGTAAAGACAAACGCAAGTAAGAAGCCTTCTGACCTTATTTCTCCCACACAAATAGTCAAGCCATTTCTTTCCTAGGTGGGATTCCCTAAATGTTAATAGGGGACACTTAGGTTCAATTATAGGCATAATTAAGTCTAAGTGATCTCTTGTATTTAAAGTGCATCCAAACCCAATGTCATGTAACATTTAAATCTTGCTTGAGTTTAAATTAGGTTAAGCCTATCTTAGATAAAAAAGTATAATAGACTTAGTCTCACTTCAAATAGGGTCAAATGTAATAAGCCTATATAGAAGTCATAATGCAATCACAAACACTTAGGGTCATACAATTTAAGGGAAGTTACTAAGCTTGATTACATGGGCTCATGGTTTGGTCAAAAAAGGCTTTCATAGCTCTCATAAGCTGGGTCCCTCCTAATGAGTCTTTCTAATTAAGGATAATAACAACCAATTAGTTCACCATTTTATATACTTAAAGGTATGAGAATTATGAGTGATGGATATACTAGCAATTACCCTATTCTTGAATGAAAAATGGGTTAATGCTTCACAACACCATCTAGGGTAAAAAGGAACACGATGTATGCAGCATGTAATGCATAGGGCTGATAAAAATTAGAATATTAGGAGGCATATTATTTAGGCATTTTTGAATTCAATTCTCAGTCCTCAATGGAGTTATCACTATAGATTTAAGAGATATTATTGAGGATAAGGTCGTTAGTGTTTGGAGTCACCACCTGGCTATACATTAGGACCACTGATCCTTTGCCTAAAAAGGTTCAAAATTATATCTTATTTATGCCTTAATAATATATTTTCCTTTATATTATAACATTTATCAATCCCATATCATGTAAGCAAGCATTTAATTAAAGCATTCATGTCACCTTTTCACTTTGAGAAAGTAATTTTGTAGTATTAGAATATACAATAAGAATATTTTTACATTAACCATTTACAAATCGAGTCATTCATTAATGGTTATTTGACCTAACAAGTAATTGTAATTCCATTGGAATTGGTGGTAATTTCCTGACTCCCATCTCTAGGAGATTGGCCTTTATTAAAATACATTTTCTATGTAACTTTTATTAAGGCAAAATAAAAAAATGTTTTATTAAGAAAACACCAATTAATTATGTAAAAAATCATTGATGTGAAGTTAAGTCTTTGGGTATGTAAGATAAGTTGTTTAATCTACTTATTATATCCCAAAATAACCAAAGGAAATAAGAAGTACAAAACCAAATAAAGAAATAAAGAAAAAGCTATTTGGTCCCATCATTTCATCTTTAAGTTTATATAGATTCAATAAGGCCTTCGGTCAATGTCTATGTGAACTATAACATGTCATGAGAGCAATGTTTGTTCAAACCTCATAACTAGTGAAAATGGTTAACTTTTACACAACTCAAGGAGAAAAATTAGTAATACGAAAGAGGGTCTATTAGGACCCAATAATATCCATGTTAAATAAAATGACATTATATAATATACAAGTATAGATATTCATGAAACATGCACATATAAAGATTATGATTACAAAGAGGATAAACTAATCATCCAATAGGAAATAAACGTGTATCATGATAATATTCCTAAGATATAGATTTCAATACATATGTATATGTAGATTATGCTGCTAGTGACAGGGAGTCCATCCAAATTGACAAGTAGTATACTCATGTATAAAACACATATTCATGCAGATTCCTCTCCTCGTGAAAAAGAGTCTATGTAAACTACACATTAATTGCAAGACATTAACAACCTATGTCATAAGAAGTATAATAGTCATAAAACATGGCAATAAATTGAGGAATTTTAATAAGGTAAATGAAATATGTAATAACATAGTATACGTCATAATAAGAAAGACTATTATCAAACAAGAGTCTTTATGGACGTTAGATTATGCATATATTCAATTATTAAGTCTATGCAAACCTTAACATTTGCTAACATAAGTCTGTGTGATTAGGGTATTAATTCTATAATGATTACATCATTTTAATAGATAATTAAATATAAATAGAACACCTTAAAATAATTACCTACTTATATAATCAATATGGAGATTACATAGAATCAGGTCACAAATGATTAATCATAGGAGATTATTGATTTATAGAAATAAAACACATAAATGGATAATAGTAATGAATAACACAAGCCTCATATCTTACCTTGTACACAAGCTTCAAGCAATAACACAAAGGTAGGGTTTTAGAAAGAATAATTATTTTTTTAGTATGGGTTAAGGTCTAATACATTACTTCTTGCTTTAGAATCCACATTTAGACTCTCAAAAAAATAGGCTGAGAGCTTTTTAATTGCCTCAAATTACCTTACCTAAGAGAAGGTATTTATAGGCTTGGAAGGTGGCTCTCATGTCCTGAAGAGGCAAAGTCCTAATAGGGTTAAAAAATAGAGTCCAAATAGAAAGTTCATACTTTTTTAAACTTTTAGGTGATTGGTCTATGAAAACCATGGTTGCTAAGTTCACATGAACCTAGGTTATAGGTTCACACTAATGGTTTATAAGCTTTAGGCCTATTTTTTGGGCCAAGTCTATGATAGCCTGAACAAATGTTGTCTTCGATTTATCTCAGCAGACTATGGGCCGTGGGGTAAGTTAGATCTTAGTAAGATGGTACAGACCTCATGGCATTAAATCTTGGTGAACTTATACCAGGATGGTCTATACAAACTAGGGTTTTAAGTTGCTTACTTTATTGCTTAAGCCTATCTCTAGATATCATCATAGGCTCAAAAGGTAGGGCATTTATACTTACTTATGTCATCTCTAATTAGTCTAGTCCAATTAACACTTTATACTTAATCATTTATGTCAAATTAAATTATTTATTATTTGTTTGTTTACCTTTATTAGTACATATGCCCCTTAGTACTCCTAGGTTATGCATTCATGTCTAATTATTGCTTATAGTATTTTCCATATTTTTATTCCCTTCGAGTTATATTAATACCATTTATGTTTTAGCCCTTATTTGGGAGATAAGTACCTAAATATTGCATATCGAGGTCTAACTGTGTAGTGGTTTGTATCTAAAACATCCATGCTATTATATTAGTCAAGTAACTAAATATCAATATGTAGAGTGCTAATACAATTAATAAATACTAACCTAAAAGTCTCAATCTTCACTATGAAGGTCTTAAATCTAGATCACATAGGTCCTAATCACAAAGGTCTCAACACTATAATAGGAAATAGGTAAGTTGTCCACTAGTTGACTAGTCAACCTATCCAGTGAACTATCTAACATATATGGACCATTGGGCTCTCATTCCATTTGTTTATCATTTACACAATTTGTTTGTTGAATTTTTGTTTTATACTTGACATTATAAGTCCATTATATGCATTATTACTTCAACCTAATATTATATCTTACCATACTTATATCTTCACTCCCTTATCCTTATTACCATACTTATTTACCAATTACATACCAATTATAGTCACCATTATAACATTACATATTATGTTTCAATATATATGTATGCACACAAGTTCTACATTATACATAGATTCACATGTACATGCATATTACTTGTCTTATATATACATTATTTCATGCCAACACTAATCTACATTCTGACAAAACTCATAACTATTCATTTTAGGTCATTATACTCTAATGTACACCTATTATAAAACAATTTAAGAAATTATTACTTTGTCCCAAACCATTCCATATAATGTTAATAATTTTGATCCTCCATATTTCTTTTTTAATTTTTCCTCCATTTTTTATTCTTCTAGTCCATTATTATTCTCTAAACTTTAAAATACCCTAGTGACAAATTTAGGGTTACATTAACCCCTAAATGTGGCTAAACTCTAAAATGCGCCTATTATGGAAATCACATATTTCAAGAAATAAGGCATAGGTTTTATCGAATACACTTACAAAGATGCTCTACATTACCTCAAGATCAATCATATGGCCTCTCTTCACCTCAGTTCTCATGCCTTTGCTTGTTCTCTAAATTCCATAATATATCAAAAATTAGAAAAATTCTTAAAAAAAATATATACACATCTAATTTCAAAATCAAAAGCATAACTGTGATTTAGAGCACATCTAGTTACCTAGAAAAATTGTAGATTTCTAAATTGGGCTTTTGTTAATGTTAGGGTTTCAAAACCCTAAACTTTCAAAGCTCTATTTCTATTTCAAAAAATTTATTTTTCACTAAATTGAAGCTAGAATTAGGTTTTACAGGTCAAGAAGATCAATTTTTAACATGTGATTTGAAGGTTTTTGATGTTTTTCAAGTGAGAAGTGGAAGAAAAATAAGAGAAGAGATAAAGTGAGGGAAGACATTTGCTTTTGGGTTTTTAAAGGTGGAAGATGGGCTTATTTTATTATCATGCACTTGCACACACTTGAACACTTTTATATTAAGATGATAAACGGCTTCGATCATGCCACATGGCATTTAGATGGCCTGAATTAGTCTTATATATATTGTAACCTTTAAAAATGGAAAAAAAATTAGAGGTCTCCAAAAATGATTATTTCAGTGCCAAAAATTAATGATATACTAAATTATGGACCCTTAAAATCTCAGGTCAAAAATATAAAAAGAACTAAGTTAACTATTCAATTGTAATTAAGAAATTCTAATTAAAGATCAAATAACCTCATGAATAATCTAATTCATTCGCCATTGAATTATTTAAAATCTTTGACCTTCAGGGTATGCTATTTTTAGGTTTGTCCAGGCACATCCCAGGTCATTGATATCATAATGTGAACTAGCATAACTATTCACTACATATTAATGTAAAATGATTTTTTGGTTCTACTAAAAGTGCTAATTATTTCATTTTCTTCATTATTTTGCCCGTCAAAGTTTTATGACTAGTATTTCCCTTTGACCAGCTCAGTGTGACTCAATTGCTCAGGAGATACTACTCATGCTTTGAAAAGTACTATTCATTAAATAAAGATTCTTGGGCATTGCAATGGTATTATAACCAAGCGTGTATGGTGGAGAATTATATAGAGAGAAAAATGGAGTAAATAAGCTATGAAATTAGCTTGAATTTTAACCATGAGAGACCACAAACTGTACTCTACTATGTGGTTTGGTTTTTGACTCTTTGAACTACCACAATAGTGTGTTTAGTTGTTGTAAAGGTGTAAGGATAGTGGATATTTTTGCAGTTGGGTTGATGAGAAAAATGGCATCATAGTAAACTATCTTACTAATCCGATTAAAGTAGTTAAGGGAAATCAATGTGAAAGTGAAGGATGCAAAATGAAATATAAGGTCAGTAATTCTCTTCTAGTCCTACTATATGTAGTTGGAATTTTAGAAGGATGGCTGAATTTTATTAAGTAGATTCATTATGTGTTCTTATTGAGGAATTTGGCTAAGCAAGGTGATAAAAGAAAATAGCTCTTATGAGGATTCGAAGGTGGTTCTTTTTAATAGAGAATTCAGTGTGTTTTGAATGGAATTAAAGGTTAGTATAACCAAGTTTAATGTGTTATATTTAAAGTGATATGTGCATGTTGGTGTTAAATGTACATGATATATATATACACTTATATAATTATAAATGTATCCAATATTTTCATAAATTCTGTATGAGTGTTTAAAAGATGCTATTAAGGTTAATTGTCATATATGCAATGTAATTTATGGTATTAATTATTTCACTACTAAGATAAGGTAATCACATGTTATAATGATATGTGTATAATAAACTTAATGTGTGGATGTGTAAAATGCAAGACATGGACTAAAACCTTTATATAAGGTGTAAGAATGATAAAAAGAAATAGTGTGTATAGGGAATCTTATGATGGCTAAAATTTTTTGTTTAAGACTAAGTGTACACATAAGCATGTACATAAGCGAGTGCATTTTGATGCATTAAGGTATGGTAGACATATACGTGTGTATAAAGCTTTATTTTAACCTTGTATACTTTGTTATATATGTTCTTTATCTTATAAGAATGGGTACAGTCTTGGTATGGCTTGGGAGGCTATTTGTACATAAGGTAAGTTAATAGATTTGAGATTAATACATAAATATGTGTATTTGAAATATAGGTTACAGTATTAATAGTGATGTGTGCACAAGTGTAGGTACATGTTTAATTGACTTAAGTAAAGTGATATGTACATAAATATGTGCTTATTAAATCAATTTAATAATCTAATAGGTGTATGATCTAAATGTTTTATAGTACATGATTGCCTATAAGTTGTGAATAAAATGGTGTGGAAGAGGTATTACATATGCATTATAGAATTTTATGAGTTTTGCAAGTGCTTAAACCTTAAGATATGATGAAACTTAAATGAAGCTAAACATATATGAAAGTTTGATTAAGTAACTTAATAATATAGATGATAATGTTGATTTAAACATGTTGCTTAGGTTGGGTAATAGTTAGTTAAGATGAGATGGAACTTTCTACATTAATGATTTTGTGATGTCTTAAGCTTGATTCAAGTTAAAATAAGTATTTTGAGATAGAAGTTTTAGATGTTTTGAATCCATGTCGAAATAAGGCTAAGAATGACATGAAAATGATAAAATGAGCTAATTAAAGATTTTGTCTTTGATTATTGATTTCATATGCTAAGATGGTGTTAAATGTTAAAGGTTAGAAATTATAAGTTGAAATGATGATTCTTGCATGCACTATTCAAGTTTACATACACATATATGCTCAATGATATGAAATGAAAAAGTCATGGAACAAAAATGAGAATGATACATGTAACCAAAATGAGAATGTTATTAACCACATGATAAAGGTAAGATACAAGTAGTGACAAAATTCATAAGAGCCCTAAAATAGATGATTTAGTTATGTGAATTAATTTATGAGCATATATATAACTTTATGGCTTAAAATGAATTATATGATTATACATTGAAGCCTATGTAATGATATGAATGCATTATAGAGTATGTGACATGATATGAAATTATTGATCATAATAAGCATATAAGCCATTATGGCTTAAGTATGTAGAAACTCATTTTATGAGATTATCATTAGAATTAGGCATACATTTTGAGAATGCTTTAGCTTAAACATTTTTATACCATGAATTATAAGTATACATTATATCTATAGAATGGATATAAACAAAATGATGAGATGAAAAATTCATGTTTTAATGACTAGTATGAGACTGTGCCTATTCTAATGAAGGGCATGATAAGATAAGTTATTATGTATATGAGATGGTTATGGCCAAATGGCTTACCAATGAGTTTTGATGTTATAAAGACATATTAAGAATATGTATGACCATAATGTTTCAACATGATACTTTTATATTGAATTCTAAGCTTGTGTGGATTAGTAATATAGTTGAACATAACTATTAGATTTATTATTCATAAAGTTGCTTTAAATCACGTATAAAGAGACAAACCACAATTAGCATGATCATGAACCATATGATTACACAATCTAGATTGGATAAGTTAACTAGTCAACTAGAGAGTTATAAAAGTTACTAAGGTACCCTTATGTACAAGATTTAGTCTTCAAGCAACCACATTTGGCCTTTTAGCAACCATGTCAGTCTTTAAGCAACATATAACCCTTCAAGAACCATTTACCCTATTATCTAGTTTTGGATAGTTATTGCTTAGTATGGGCATAATAATTTAATAATGAAGTTTCATAAGAAATGGATTAAGTGATGCTAGAACAAAGGAAAATAAGAAATCGAATAAAGGTGTACACATATTTGTGTACATATATTAAGTGTGTAATATATTC
>CANXYI010971352.1:0-14912 GCA_948208565.1 Hura crepitans | reverse complement strand
CCCTTCAAACTCATTATAAACTCATTGAGCTTAGGCTTAACTCAGATAGCATTCTCACATGCAACAACAAATTTTATTACACAATCATGCTAAAAAAATAAAGATTTTGCATATTAGGAGAGATGAATTTTTGTACTTTTTGTAAAAGTGTAATGATGTAAATGTATTGTGTAATAGTTGGTATGCCTTTATGATCCCAAAAGGATTAGGTCCAATCTACATTTTGCAGTGGGGTTTTTGTACTGAAATATTTTAACTATTGACTCTATTTTTCTACCTCTTGTATGTTTATGCATTGATTTATATGTTTGTATGTGAGAATGTTGATTGTGGAGAGCTTGAGGCTCATTGAGTTTTGTGTGTGATTTGAAGGGTCAGAAGGACCCATTGGAGTTAGAGATGAGTTATTTGATGTTTTAAAAGTGTTTTTAAGCAGGTAAAAATTTGGAAACGTGTCCTAGTACATTCGTTATGCTATCAGATTTTAAACATGATGACCTCAATGTTTAGCTTGATATGCATGCCAAATGATTTTCAATATTTTTACAACTCTTCAAGTCGAGAAATTGGCTTATTTCTTTTTTAATAAAAAGTTTTTAATTAATCAAGTTTTATGGGTATGTAGATTGGATATTAGTATCTAGTGGTGCTCCCTATTCGGGTTTGAAATACATACCATGCAGAGGGTGCTATAATATGAGGCACTATATGGTAGATGGTGCAGAACTCTACTGTGTTGGAGTGAGGTTAGAGAAAACAAGATTTCGAAAGTTGATTTGATTAGAGATGTAGAAGAAAATGTAAAAATGGTTAGAGAAAGATTGAAAGCTACAACTTACAAGCAAAAGTCCTATGTAGACTTAAGTAAAAGAGATATTGAATATGTTATCGGTGAGAAAGTATTTCTAAAAGTATCCCTGTGGAAGAAAGTAGTTAGATTTGGGAAGAAGGGGAAGTTGAGCCCCAAATTCATTAAACCATATGAGGTTACAAACAGAGTAGGACCACTAGCATACAGGTTAGCCTTATCTCCTGAGTTACTACAGATACATGATGTGTTCCATTTTTCAATGCTCATAAGGTATAAATCAGATCCTTCCCATATAATTCCAACAATAGACATTGAAGTAAAACCAAACTTGAGCTACAATGAAGTACTAATATAGATTTTGGCTTGAGATGTGAAGTAGTTGAAGAATCAGAATACAAAGGAAGCTACTTAGGAACCTAAGGGGCAGATGAAGAGTCAATAACCACATCTATTACTCTAGGTAATTTTGAGGTCAAAATTTTTTAGGAGGGGAAAAATTATAATGCCTATGAGATAAGGCTCTATGAATAACGCATTTGAGGCTCAAAAAGTGTGCTTAAAGTGTCAGGTCACCTTTATGAGGACTGAGGTAGGGTGTACTAGTCATAAAACTTTGAGGTGGCATTTTTTCCCTAAATTTTCTATTAAAATTGAGCAATTTCAGGATGCTCAAGTAGCATGTGGCCCCACCAATGCCACCTTAACAACTATAAAAGGGCCTTGGTGACACCTATATACCTACCTGGCAACTCACCCCACCACCCACCCATTTCTTCCCTTTCTCCGACACTTACACTCAATGCCACCTTCTCTTCCTTTTTATCATTTTCATGGCTTTTTAAAAGTTTTTCTCTTCCTAATTGCCACCAAAATCTAATAATTATGTTATGAATTTCTTTTTGAAGGCATTGGAGGCCATAAGAGTCCCTAAAGCTCTAAAAAAAATTCAAGAGAGCTTAAGTGTACACAAAAGGGGTTATTGGGAACCAACTTTTAAGGTGTAAGGGTTTCCTCCCTTTTTAATTTATTTCTTAGAGGATTTTTAATCTAAGGATGACTATAACCTTAGAATTTGATTTAGGGACTTATAGGTTTTTTTTATGGATTTTTGAAGGATGGGAGGCATGTTTGCAAAGTGAAGTGAAGTGAAGAGCAATTAGGCCTTTTACAAGCTTAAAGTTAAGAATAAATCTCTAATGTTGAAGAGGCAAGTGAACTTAAAGCATTGAAGGCATGTATGTAGGATTTCATATGAAACAAGTGTTAAAACCTTGTATGGAAATGATGGATTTCATGGCTAAAGTGTATGTAATGGTGAGTTAGGCTTGTGTTTAAGTTAATTGTATATTGAATGAATGGCTAGAATTGTGATTTAATGAAAAGACTGAATGGAAAAATAAGTTCTTTACTTGACCAAGAGGTATGTATGGTTTGTGTGATGTGTATATGGCTTGTTAAGGTGATTTTGGCATGTCTTTTAAGGTATTAGACATGAAAAATGCATGAATTGTAATTGTATATAGTAAGAATTGTAAGTATTTATATGAGACTTCATTAGGCAAAGAGGTGCCTTAGTGTGTAGGTTAGGTGGCTAGCAAGTATGCATGGTATATTATATGGAATTTGGCTTGTTAGTGATGACATTTTAGGTGTAGATGATAAACTTGATGAATAAAGCTTGTGTGTGTGTGTGCGCTTAGTGTGGCCAAAGCATATACAAGGCTTGTAATGGCATGGTTTACATGATAACTTCATCGTTTATGTATAAGTATGCTTAAGTGATTGTATGATACGTGTATGTGTGATTAATGGTGGAGAAAAGCATGTATTTGGCCATTTGGAGGCATTGGTCAAGAGGTATGCAAGGCAAGAATGACATGAAAAATGAAATATGGCATGGCATGTGTATGTGTGTGATTGGCATGACATATTAGGCAACATTGTGTAACATCTATATTGCATGAATCAGGTGGATATGCATGAGCAATAAGGCATGAAATGTGCATAATATGGGATACCTTTTATGGATTGGAAAATGGTTGAAAAATAAACTTGAAATTGGCTTGTAGTAGCTTGATAAAAGTGACCTTAAAATAGACTAACTTTTGCATGAAAATTGTACCTTAAAGTGAATCAATTTGTATTATTTATGTGAAAGGCAATGGAAGTCACTTTTATGGCTATTTGAGTTATGTATTTGAGCTTGACTTTAGGCCTATGAAAGTGTATAGAAATGAGTGCAAATGGTACTAAAAATGGCATGAAAAGGACATAATTTAGACCAAAAATGGCCTACACAAAATTTAAAAATGACCTTTAACTATCCCATAAAATTTATTTACAGACTTATACTTAAAATGAATAGTTAACATGGACATTATTAGATTAAAATAATGGCATAGACTAGCCTTAGTATGAACTTAATTATGCCTATGAGAATGACTTAAAATGATTCTAAAAAATTAACTCTTAATTGTCCGGTAGGACAAAAAATGACATGTAATTATCCAGGTCAAATTTTGACTATCAAATAAAATTTATAACCATCTATTTTCATTCTTAAATATTATAATATGATAAATAGTAAATAAATAAACATAAAATAAGGTTAAATGGCCCATTAGTTAGACAACCACTAAATGGGTTAATTAGTAAATGTAGGGATTAGCAGTCGCTAGATGAATTTTGTGATTTCTTAGATTCTGGGAGGTCTATAAATTGATCCCTATTGTCATTTGGAAGTGTATGAGGTTAATGATTTTTTGGATATTAGAAAGAGAAAAACTTTTAAAAAGCCATGAAAATGGTGGATGGGATGAGAAGGTGGTGTTGGGTGCAGTGAGGAAGAAAGGGAGGAAATGGGTAGGTGGGGCAATGAGTTGCCAAGTGGGCATCAAGGTGTAACCAAGTCCCTTTTATAGTGGCTAAGGTGGCATTAGAGGGGTCACATGCCACCTGAGCATCTCGAACTTACTTAGTTTTGGTAGAAACTTTGGGAAATTTTTTAAAATCACTCGGACCTCCAAAAATTATATTATTTATTTAAAAAATCCATATTTGGTCCCATTTAAAGGCTCATAAAATTTCACGAAAAAATTCCCTTGATAGGATAGTTAACCAACTACCTGGATTTATGTGCAAAACCCAAAAATTAAGGAAATTTGCAAATGACCTTGCAATTCAAAAATTCCTTCACCAATAGACTAAAGAGAATTTTTGACCTTGAGGGTCAGGTATTTTTAGGTCTGTCCAAGCAATTCTCGGTCATTCTTAACTCGAAACCATTTAAGCCTATGACCCATTAGATTATAGCCTAAAATAATTAATTAGTTCTACTAAATCTTTAAATTAAGCCATTTTCATAGTAGCTCCTAAGCATGCTAAACCCATACCTATAGTGTATTACATGAGTGCAATCTACAAGACAAAAATGGAAAGACTCAATGTACCCTTCAAGAATTGAACTACTACACAGCATGATCTTTGAGGCCGGATTGCTTATCTTTACAACTTGTGCACCAAAACACTAGTATGCTAAGTATGAAATTCAATGGTGAACTTAAAGCATTCAAAACATGCTACATGCATAAGCTCACATGCAATAGTAATATTGTAGTTAAAATACAATGTGTGGGTGATATAACAGCTAAATCATGCCATTTAGGTGATATGCCATTTTACAAAATAATTACCAAAAAGCTACTGTAATAAGTTTAAATAAATTATTGATGTAATAACCTGCCATTATTCAAAGTCTATATATTAAGTCCATTTAATTTATTAAGCCTTTCTAGATAGACTACACCTAAGACATTAGACCAAGACAGAACTAGAAGTTGTGTAGTGGCCTACATTTTAGACCCTGACCGTTGCACTGACCTAGTCTGATAGTAAGGATAAGCTCACTTGACTCTCCTAATACTAAACAAAATAACAGAGATGAGTCTATAGACCTCCAAATTTCTTAAACAAGTCAACCACCAAATCATATTATGGACAACAAGGATTAGTTCGTAGACCTCCTAATATCTAGAGACAATAATAAACCTTAGTGGATAGCAGGGATCAGTCTATAGACCTCCCAATATCCAAACAATCATCAACCTTATACACTTCTAAAAGATAGTAGGGATCAATCCATAGACCTCTCAATATCTAGAAAATCACAAAATTTATCTAGTAGCTACTAATCCCTGAGTTGACCGATCAACCTATCTAGTGGGTGTCTAACTAATGGGCCATTTGACCTTATTTTATGTTTATTTATTTACTATTCATCATATTATAATATTTAGAAATGAAAAATAGACATTTATGAATTTTATTTGATAGTAAAAATTTGACTTGGATAGTTACAGGTCATTTTTGGTCTTACCGGATAGTTAAGGGTCACACCTCCTACCAGATTCTTGAAGAAACTTGATGGGCAATGCACTTCTTGCCAAGTCACCCCTCTTGGACTTACTCAAAGGGTAAACTCCTTAACACTTATAGACTGTTCTAGAACTTTATTAGGTTTTGTTTAGAATCTCAATCTAACCCTTAAACATGTTCACATATGGTCTGACAAAATTAGAAAGCCTATTTATAGATAGTGTATAAGTTACAAAAAATTGGGCAGGACAACGGCTACCAGGGGACATACCAAAACTTTTTTCACCTATTAATAGCACTTCAATAGACAATTATTCCATTTAACCTCCATCTAGACCCTTTTAGTCCCCTAGTCAACATCAGCACACATCAATAATATATTGAAAACACACACAGGGCCTCAGGCTTATAGTTATCAAAATATCAAGCAAACAAATAGAGTACCTATTTATATACATCGCATCCTAGTTTTATATATATAGACATAACATCTCTTAAGCATGCTAAACCCATACCTATAGTGTATTACATGAGTGTTATTTACCAGACAAAAAGGGAAAGGCTTTATGTACCCTTCAAGAACTGCACTACTACATGGCACGATCTTTAAGGTCGGACTACTTGTCTTTGCAACCTGCACACCAAAACACTAGTACGCTGAGTATGAAACTCAGTGGTGAACTTAAAACATTCAAAACATGTTACATATATTAGCACACATGCAATAATAATATAGTAGTTAAAATACAATGTGTGGGTGATATAACAAATAAATCATGCCATTTAAGTGATATGCCATTTTTACACAATAATTACCAAAATGCCACTATAATAGGTTCAATTAAATTATTCATGCAATAACCTGCCATTATTCAAAGTTTTGATATTAAGTCTATTTAATTTATTAGGCCAGACTAGATATACTACACCTAAGACACTAGTATAAGAAGGAACTGAAAGTTATGTAGTGGCCCACATTTTAGACCTCGACCGCTGCACTGGCCTGGTTTGATAATAGGGATCAACTCACTTGAACCTCCCAACACCAGACATGATATAGTAGGGATCATTCCATAGACCTCCTAATATTTCAAACAACTCAATCATCAATCATAATATGGATATCAGGGATCAGTCCATAGACCTCCTAATACCTAGAATCATAACCAACCATAGTGGATGGCAAAGATTAGTTCGTAGACCTCCTAATATCTAAATAGTCATCAACCTTATAAACTTATAAAGGTTAGTAGGGCTTAGTCTGTAGACCTCTTAATATCCAAAAAATCATAGAATTCTTCTAGCAACTATTAATCCTTAAGTTGATTGGTTAACCTATTTAGTGGGCATCTAACTAATAGGCCATCTAACCTTATTTTATGTTTATTTATTTACTGATCATTAGATTATAATATTTATAAAATTTTCTAGAGGATTTTGTAATTCTAAGAATGCCTATAACATTAGAATTGGATTTGGGGACTTAGAGGATTTTTGAAGGATGGGAGGCATTGAAGGAATGTATGTAGGATTTCATATGAAATAGGTGTGAAAACCTTGTATGAAAATGATGAATTTCTTAGTTAATGTCTATGTAATAGTGAATTAGGCTTATGTTTGTGTTAATTGTATATGGAATGAACGAATAGAATGGTGATTTGATGAAAATAGTGAATGGAAAGAGAAGTTCCTTACTTGACTAGTACATATATATGGTGTGTGTGATATGTATATATCTTGTTAAGCCTAATGTGACACCCCTTACCGGCTCTTAAAGAAACCCGATAAGAGATGCACTTCCCGCCTAGTCACCTATCCTCAATTATGTTCATATATGGTCTAACGAACATAGATAAACCCATTTACTAACACTTTACAAGTTACAAAAAATTAGGCAGCACAGTGCCTTCCCACGTGACATACCAAAATTTTTTTTCACCTATTAAAAGCACTTATATAGACAATCATTCAATTTAACCTCCATTTAAACCCTTTTAGTCTCCCAATCAACATCAACACATCAATCATAAATAACAAAAACACATAGGGCCTCAGGCCTGCAATTATCAAAACTTCAAGCAAAATAGACAAACAGAGCACCTGTTTATATATATCACATCTAAGTTTTAAATATACAAACATAGTAGCTCCTAAGTATGCTAAACCCATACTTACATTGTATTACATGAGTGTTATCTATAGGACAAAAAGGGAAAGACTCCATGTACCCTTTAAGAACTACACTGCTACACAACATGATCTTTGAGGCTGAACTACTTATTATTAGAACCAGTGTACCAAAACATTGGTATGCTAAGTATGAAACTTAGCGGTGAACTTAAAGCATTCAAAACATGAATTAGCTCACATGCAGTAGTAACATAATTATTAAAATTCAGTGTGTGAGTGATATAAAAGTTAAATCATGCCATTTAAGTGATATGCCATTTTTTCACAATAATTACCAAAATGCCACTATTATAAGTTTAATTAAATTATTAATGCAATAACTTGCCATTATTCAAAGTCTAGATATTAGCTCTATATAATTTATTAGGCTCAACTAGATAGACTACAGCTAAGACACTGGACCATGAGAGAACTAAAAGTTGTGCAGTGGCCCACATTTTAAACCCCTACTGCTTTACTAGCCTAGTCTGATAGCAAGGATTAGCTCACTTAAACCTCCCAATACTAGATAAGAGATAGTAGGGATTAGTCTATAGACCTCTCAATATCTCA
Source organism: Hura crepitans (assembly GCA_948208565.1). Lineage (NCBI taxonomy): Eukaryota > Viridiplantae > Streptophyta > Magnoliopsida > Malpighiales > Euphorbiaceae > Hura > Hura crepitans. The sequence goes on along the minus strand of CANXYI010971352.1, from coordinate 6,985 downwards.
AACAAGTAAACCACCAAATCATATAATAGATAGCAAGGATCAATTCGTAAACCTCTCAATATCTAGAAACCATAGTAAACCTTAGTGGATAGCAGCAATCAATTTGTAAACCTCCTAATATTTAAATAATCCTCAACCTTATACACTTCCAAAGGATTGCAGGGATCAATCTATTGACCTCCCAATATCCAAAAAATCATAAAATTCATCTAGCAGCTGCTAATCGCTGAGTTAACTGGTCAACCCAACGAGTGAGTGTCTAACTATTGGGCCATTTGACCTTAATTTATGTTTATTTACTTATTTTTCATCATATTATAATATTGAGGAATGGAAAATAGACAATTATCAATTTTATTTGATAGTCAAAATTTAACCTGGATAGTTAAAGGTCATTTTTGGTCTTACTAGACAATTACAGGTTAACCTTTTAGAATCATTTTAAGTCATTCTCATAGGCATAATTAAGTTAATACTAAGGCTAGTCTATGCCATTATTTTAATATAATAATGTCCATGTTAAATATTCACATTAATTATAGGTCCCTAAATTAATTTTAGGGGATAGTTATAGGTCCTTTTTAAATTTTGTGCAGGCCATTTTAGTTCTAAATTAAGTATTTTTCATGCCATTTTTCAATGCCATTTGTACTCATTTCCATACACTTTCATAAGCCTAAAGCTAAGCTCAAATACATAACTCAAATTGCTATAAAAATGGCTTCTATTTCCTTTCACATAAATAATACAAATTAGTTCACTTTAAGGTACCATTTTCATGCCAAGGATAGTCAATTTTAAGGTCATATTTGCCAACTTATTACAAGCCAGTTTCAAGGGCATTTTTCAACCATTTTCCAATCCATAAAAGTTATCCCATATTATACACAATTCATGCCTTATTACTCATGCATATCCACCTAATTCATGCCATATGGACATTACACAATGATGCTAAATATGTCATGCCAATCACACACATACATATGCCAAGCCATACCTTATTTTTCATGCCATTGTTGCCTTACATACCTCTTAACTAATGCCTCCAAATGGCCAAATACATGATTTTCTCCTACATTAATCACACATACACATATCATAACATCACTCAAGCTTGCTTATATACACATAATGAAGTTATCATGCAAACCATGACATTACAAGCCTTGTATATGCTTTGGCCACACTGAGAACACACACACACACATGTTTTGTTCATTAAGTTTATCATTTACACTTAAAATGCCATCACTAAGATGCAAAATTTCATATAATATACCATGTATACTTGCCATCCACTCAACCTACACACTCAGGAACCTCTTGGCCTAATGAAGCCTCATATCAATGCTAATAATTCTCACCACATACAATTACCAGTCATGCATTTTTCATGTCTAATACCTTAAAAAACATGCCAAAATCACCTTAACAAGCCATATACAAAACACACACACCATAAATACCTTTCAATCAAGTAAAGGAACTTATCTTTCCATTCACTATTTTCATCAAAACACCATTCTGGCCATTCATTCCACATATAATTAACATAAACACAAGCCTAACTTACCATTACATACACTTTAACCATGAAATCCATCATTTCTATACAAAGGTTTTCAATCCTATTTCATGTGAAATCCTACATACATTACTTCAATGCTTTAAATTCACTTACCTTTTTGACAAAATAGTCTTTTTCTTCACTTTAAGCTTGCAAACGGCCTAATTGCTCTTTACTTACTTTGCCTTAAATACATGTCTCCTATCCTTTAAAAATCCTATAAGTCCCCAAATCCAATTCTAAGGTTATAGGCATTCTTAGAATCACAAAATTCTTTAGGAAATAAACTAAAAATGGAGGAAACACTTAAACCTTAAAAGTTGGTTTCCATTACCCCTGTTATGTACGCTTAAGGTCTCTTGAATTTTCTTAAGCTATAAGGACTTGTATGGCTGCCAATGCCTTCACAACTAAATTCATAACATAATTAAAGGATTTTTGGTGGAAATTGGGAAGAGAAAAGCTTTCAAAAAGCCATGAAAATGGTGGAAGGGAGGAGAAGGTGGCATCAGGTGTAAGTGAGGGAGAAAAGGAGGAAATGGGTAGGTGGTGTGGTGAGTCGGCAAGAGGGATCTAGGTGTTAATAAGAACTTTTTATAGTGGCTGAGGTGGCATTGCTAGGGCCATATGCCACCCGAGCATCACAAAATTGCTCTGTTTTGATAGAAACTTAGGGGAATTTTTAAAAATACTCGAACAAATAAAAATTATTGCATTTTTAAAAAAATCCTTATTTGGTCAATTTAGAGGGTCTTAAAATTTCATAGCCAAACTCCCTCAATAGGATGGATAATGAATTACCTTGATTTATGTGTAAAACCTAAAATTAAGAAAAAGTTACAAATGGCCTCAAAATTCAAAAATTCCTTCACCAATCGACTAAGGAGAATTTTTTTTTACCATTATTGTATTGTATTTTCATGTTTGTCCAAGCACATCCTAGGTCATTCATTGCCCAAATCCATATGAGCTTACGACCCACTAGATTATAGCCTAAAATAATTTATTAGTTCTACTAAATCTTTAAATTAAGCCATTTCATCATTTTTAAGATCCTCAAGGTTTCATGACCAGTATACCCTACCTTAGGCCTCGTGAAAGTGACTTAGCACTCCAGGCACACTTTCAAGCCTTGGAGGTACTGTTCACGGAGCCTTATCTCATAGGTGTTAGAATTCTTCCCCTATTAAGAAATTTTATCCTCAAAATTACCTGGAGTAATAGATGTAGATATTGACTCTTTATCTACTCTTCAGATCCCCAAGTAGCTTTCTCTGTATTATGATGCTTCCAAAGAAATTTAACTAAACGAATGGTTTTATTCCTCAACTGCTTCACTTTTTAAGCCAAAATCTGTATTGGTTCTTCATTGTAACTTAAGCTCTGTTGTACTTTAATGTCTATTACTAGAATTATATGTGAAGGATTTGATCTGTACATTCTATGCATTGAAACATAGAACACATCATGTGTCTACTATAACTCAGGAGGTAAGGCTGGCATGTATGCTGGTGGTCCCACTCTTTTTGTAACCTAATATGGTCTGATGAATATGGGACTCAACTTCCCCTTCTTTCAAAATCAAAGTACTTTTTTCTATGGGGATAGTTTTAGAAATACTTTCTCACCTATAACATATTCAATATATCTTTAACTTAAGTTAGCATCGGACTTTTGCCTGTCAATTGCATCTTTCAATCTTTTTCTTACCACTTTTACTTTTTTTTTCTACATCTTTAATTAGAACAATTCTTGAAATGTTGAATATCCAAAGGATAGCAAGGATCAGTTCTTAGACCTCTCAATATCTAGAAAATCACAGAATTCATCTAGCAATTGCTAATCCATAAGTTGATCGGTTAACCCATTTAGTAGGTGTCTAAAAAATAGGATAGCTGGCCTTATTTTATGTTTATTTATTTAATGTTCATCATATTATAATATTTATGAATGAAAAATAGATAGTTATCAATTTTATTTGATAGTCAAAATTTGACCTGGACAGTTATAGGTCATTTTTTATTCTACCGAACAATTACGGGTCAATTTTTCAAAATCTTTTTAAGTCATTCTCATATGCATAAATAAGTTCATACTAAGGCTAGTCTATCCAATTATTTTAATCCAATAAAGTCCATGTTAAATATTCATTTTGAGCATAGGTCCCTAAATTAAATTTATGGGACAATTATAGGTCATTTTTAAATTTTACATAAGCCATTTTAAGTCTAAATTAAGTCATTTTCATGTCATTTTTCAGTGCCATTTGCACTTATTTCCATACACTTTCATAGGCCTAAAGCCAAGCTCCAATACATAACTCAAGTTGCTATAAAAGTGGCATCTATTTCCTTTCACATAAACAATACAAATTGGTTCACTTTAAGGTACCATTTTCATGCTAAAGTTAGTCCATTTTAAGGTCACTTTTACCAAGCTATTTCAAGCCAATTTCAAGTTCATTCTTCAACCATTTTCCAATCGTTACAAGGTATCTCATATTATACACATTTCATGCCATATTGCTCATGCATATCCACCTAATTCATGCCATAAGGACATTACACAATGATGCCAAATTCCATACAATATACCATGTATACTTGCCATCCGCCTAACCTATACAATAAGGCACCTCTCAGCCTAATGAAGCCTCACATCAATACTTACAATTCTCACCATATATAATTAGCATTCATCCATTTTTCATGTTTAAAACCTTGAAAGACATACCAAAATCACCTTAACAAGCGATATACATATCACACACACCAACATACCTTTCGGTCAAGTAAGGAACTTATCTTTCCATTCACTCTTTTCATTAAAACACTATTCTAGCCATTCATTCCACATATAATTAACACAAATATAAGCCTAACTCACTATTACATACACTTTAACCATGAAATCCATCATTTTTGTACAAGGTTTTCACACTTATTTCATACAAAATCCTATATACATGCCTTCAACGCTTTAAATTCACTTACCTCTATAACAAAGGAGACTTATTCTTCACTTCAATCTTGCAAAAAGCCTAATTGCTTTTCACTTTACTTCACCTTACATGCATACCTCCCATCCTTAAAAAATCCTATAAGTCCCTAAATCAAATTCTAAGGTTATAAGCATTCTTAGAACAATAAAATCCTCTAAGAAATAAATTAAAAAAGGGAGGAAACACTTACACCCCAAAAGTTGGTTTCTATCACCCATTTTGTGTACACTTGAGCTCTCTTGAACTTTCTTAAGCTTTATAGACTCCTATGGCCTTTAATGCCTTCACAAATTAATTCGTAACACAATTAAAGGATTTTTGGTGGCAATTAGGAAAAGAAAAGCTTTCAAGAAGCCATGAAAATAGTGGAAGGGAGGAAAAGGTGGCATCAAGTGCAAGTGATAGAGAAAGGGAGGAAATGGGTAGGCGATGGGATGAGTTACCAAGTGGTCATTTAGGTGTTGCTAAGGCCCTTTTAAAATGGCTAAGGTGGCATTAGTGGGGCCACATGCCACCCAAGCATCTTAAAATTACTTAACTTTGGAAGAAACTTTAAGGAATTTTTAAATATCATGTAGACCACCAAAAATTACTGCATTTATTTTAAAAATCATCAGTTGGTTCCATGTAAAGGCTCATAAAATTACATAGCCAAATACCTCGACAAGATAGTTAACCAATTATCTCAATTTATATGTAAAACTCAAAATTAAGGAAAAGTTGCAAACAACCTCAAAATTAAAAAATTCATTCACCAATAGAATTAGGGGAATTTTTAACCTTTAGGGTATGGTATTTTCATGTCTGTTTGAGCACATCCTGGGTCATTCATGGTTTAAATCTATTTAAGCTTTTGGCCCTCTAGATTATAGCCTAAAATAATTTATTGGTTTTGCTAAATCTTTAAATTAAGCCATTTTCATCATTTTCTAGCCCTTTAAGGTTTCATGACTAGTACAACCTGCCTCAAGCCTCGTGATGGTGACTTGGCACTCTAGGCATACTTTTTAAGCCTTAGAGGTATTGTTCAAATAGCCTTGTCTCACGAGCATTACAATTCTTAACTCTGAAGAAATTTTTTCCTTGAAATTTCTTAGAGAAATAGATGTGGATATTGACTCTTCATCTACACCTCAGGTTCCCAAGTAGCTTCCTCTATATTATAATACTTCCAAAGAACTTTAACTAGAGGAATGGATTTATTTTTGAATTGATTCACTTCTCGAGTCAAAATCTATATTGGTTCTTTATTGTGACTTAAGTCTCACTGTACTTCAATGTCTATTGCTAGAATTATATGGGAAAGATCTAATTTGTACCTTCTAAGCATTGAAATATGGAACACATCATTTATCTATTGTAACTCAAAAGGTAAGGGTAGCCTATATGCTAGTGGTCCCACTCTCTCTATAACCTCATATGGTCTGATGAATCTGGGACTCAACTTCCCCTTTTTCCTAAATCTGAGTACTTTCTTCCATGAGGATACTTATAGAAATACTTTATCACCCATAGCATATTCAATATCTCTTTGGCTCAAGTCAGCGTAGGACTTTTGCTTATCAATTACAGCTTTTAATCTTTCTCTCACCACTTTTACTTTTTCATCTACTCTATAATCAAAATTAACTCTTGAAATCTTGTTTTTCTAACCTTACTCCAAGACAGTGGAGTTCTACACCTTCTACCATATAGTGTCTCATATAGTGCCATGCCCAAACTAGGTTGATAGATGTTGTTGTAAGAAAATTTAGCTAAGGACAAGTACTGGAGCTAGATTCCTTTAAACTTAATGGCACAACTATGCAACATATCCTCAAGTACCTGTATCACCCTTTCTAATTATCTATCTATCTAAAGGTGTAAAGCTATACTGTAAGTCAGCCTAGTACCTAATGTCTGATGTAGTTTCTTCCAAAACTTGAAAGTAAAATGAGGATCTCTATCTAAAATAATGGCCATATGTACACCTTAAATCTAACAATCTTATCAATGTACAACTTAGCCAGTCTTTTTAATGAATAATCCATTTTGATTGGAATAAAGTGAGCCATCTTAGTTAATCTACCAACTATTCCCCAAACGACATTACACTTATTCCCCATCATAAGTAATCCCATCACAAAATCCATGGTCACTTTTTCCCACTTCTATGTTCGTATTACTATAAGATGTATCAATCTAGAAGGAACTTGATGCTTAGCTTTTACTTGCTAGCATGTCAAACATCTAGCAACATATTTTACTACATCTCTCTTTATACCTGACCACTAGTACTATGACTTCAAGTCTATGTACATCTTAGTACTACAAAGGTGTATAGAATAAGGAGCTTCATATGCCTCCTTTAGTATTTGTAATCTCAAGTTATCTATACTAGGTACACACAACCTACCCTAATAATATAGACATCC
>CANXYI010971265.1:0-12532 GCA_948208565.1 Hura crepitans | reverse complement strand
AAGATATGGCCATTATGAGTTTTTAGTAATGCCATTTAGGCTTACCAATACTCCTATAACTTTTATGGATATGATGAATAGAGTTTTCAAATAGTATCTAGATTAGTTTGTGGTTATTTTTATTATTGATGTCTTGGTTTATGCCAAGAGTAGAGAAGAGCATGAACATTATCTGAAGACAATTTTATAGATTTTGAGAGAAGAAAAGCTCTATGCCAAACTCAGTAAGTGTGAGTTTTGGCTTAGTAAGGTGTCTTTTCTTGGATACATAGCTTCTACAGAAGGGATTTGAGTTAATCCTAGTAAGATTTAGGCAGTTATGGAGTAAAAGCCACTTAGGAACACCACGGAGATTAGGAGTTTCCTTGGGTTGGCTGGTTACTATAGACGGTTTGTCAAAGATTTTTCTTTGATAGCAGCACTTATGACTCGTCTGTTATGTAAAGATGTCAAGTTTTTATGGGATGACAAATTTCAAGAGAGTTTTGACAAGCTTAAAGCAATGTTGATAGAAGCACTAATTCTAGTTTAGTCAATTTTTGGGAAGGACTTCACTATCTATAATGATGTGTTCTGATACAAGAAGGCAAGGTAGTTGCCTATGCTTCCAAGCAGCTGAAGCCACATGAGAAGAACTACCTTACTTATGATATGGAGCTTATAGTGATAGTATTTGCATTAAAGATCTAGAGATATTATCTATATAGAGAGAAGTGTTATGTGTACACTGATAAAAAGAGTTTAAAGTATCTTCTGACATAAAAGAAGCTAAACTTGAGGCAGAGATGATGGATGGAGTTGACTAAGGATTATGATTTTCCAATCGATTATCATTCTGGCAAGGCCAATGTAGTGGCTGATACTCTTAGTAGGAAATTCATGGCAGCCATGAATGTCAAGCTTCAATTTATGCCTGACAGTGCTTTATTGATAGAGATACAAGTGAAGCCTAGTTTGCTACAACAAGTTAAAGATAATTAGATGGATGATCACAAATTGATAAGTATGATACATGTCATCTAAGAGGGGAAGCCTACTGAGTATGAGTTAAAGAATGATGGTTATTTGTATTACCATGATAGGATCTGTGTTCCAAATGTTGCAAAGTTAAAGAAATAGATTCCAGATGAGGCTCATAATGCTTCTTATGTTATGCATCTTGGTAGCATGAAGATGAATCAAGATCTAAAGTTATCTTATCAGTGGCTTGCAATGAAAAGAGATGTATTAGATTTTATAACCAAGTGCCTTACTTGTCAGCAGGTGAAGGCAAAACATCAGTTTTTGTCTGGATTGCTACAACCTATAGCAATTCTAGAATGGAAATGGGATAGAATCGCCATGGATTTCGTGGTTAGGTTATCTATGACAAGGAGCAAGTGTGATTTCGTATGGGTTGTGGTATATCGTCTTACCAAGATAGCTGATTTTATACCAATAAGGATGGATTATTTAATGGAAAAGCTTGCTAAATTGTACATTAATAAGCTTGTTAGATTGTATGAAGTGCCATCTTTAATCATATTAGATCAAGACCCAAGGTTTATGTCGAGGTTTTAGAAGAAGCTTCATAATGCCCTAGGTACTCGATTAAGTTTCGGCATGGTGTTTCACCCGCAAACTGACAGATAGCTAGAAAGAGTCATTTAGGTATTTTTTTGATACTTGAGTGATTGAATGCTAACATATGTGTGATGATTTGCTTATGATGAAGCATTTTTGTCAGGTGCTTGAGGACATGTTAAGGAGCTGCACCATCGAGTTTAAAGGTAGTTAGGATCAGTATCTAGCATTAGTGGAGTTTGCATATAATAATAGCCATTAAGCAAGTTTAGGTATGATTTGTATGGAAGAAAGTGTAGGACTCCTTTGTGCTAGAGTGAGCTCAATGAAACTAAGCTCATAAGACCAGATTTGATCAAGGATGCTAAGGAGAAGGTGAAGATTATTAGGAATAAGTTCAAAACAGCTTCTGATAAATAGAAGTCATATGCAGATCTTAAAAGGAAAAATAAGGAGTTTGAAGTGGGAGACAAGGTGTTTCTAAAGGTTTCACCATGGAAGAAAGTTTTACATTTTGGCAAGAAAGAAAAGCTAAGTCTAAGGTTTATTAAGCTATACAAAGTGATAAAATGTGTGGGACCAATAGCCCATAGATTAGCATTGCCACTAAAATTTTAGCAGATTCACAATGTCTTCCACGTCTCCATGCTCAGAAGATATAGATCGGATCCAACGCATGTACTATCAGTGGGAGAAGTTGAAGTGAAGCCAAATTTGTCTTATAAATAAGAACTTATCAGGATTTTGGCCAGAGAGGTTAAAGAATTGAGAGATAAGATAGCCCCGCTAGTGAAAGTTGCTCGGAAGCACCATGGGATAGAAAAAGCAACATAGGAAATAGAAGTTCAAATGAAGGAGTAGTACCCTCACCTGTTTGGACAAGGTAATGTTCGAGGATGACATTTCTTTTAAGAGGAAAAGTAATGTAACAACCAGAAAGTCCTGACTTTTATGAATAGTATTTTCCTTATATGAATAGTGTTCCTGAGACTCTGGATACACTGAAGTTACCAAATAAAAGTATTAATCATAAAATATTTTTGGGCAAAGTTTGAGACCAATTGAAAGTCATTTGGTTGGTTAAAAATAATAATAAAAATTTTACAGCAGTGTCTTATGAATAGTGACCAAGGCAAAGTTGAACCATAAAATATTTTAAAAATTGCTTAGAAAATTTTGGAATTTATACAACTTAATACACAAAAATTCTAATTAGCCTATTGGCACTAAAATTAGAATTTTTGAAGGTTGGGAAGTATTTTATCTAAATATTGGATAACATAAAAGTGGCATAATAATTCAGTTTTTCTCATTTTTAAGCTCTAATTTTTAAAGGTTTGTAGGGCCTTAATTAAGTGAATTTTTGAATGCCTAATTAAGATCAAATGAAGCTCAAAAGAAGAGGAACAAAAGAAGAAAGAGAGGAGAAAAAATGGAAAAAAATATTTAATTTTCAAGTGGTATAAATAGGGTTAAAATTACTCATTTTTGGTTAAACCTCCTCTTCCTCTTCTCCCTTAGAAGTTGACAACTTCTCCTCTTTTTCCCTTCCATTTTTGCTTTTTAACCCATTTTGTTAAGCTCTATTTGGTTTAATTAAAATAATTCTTGGTGCCTTCATGACCTCTAGAGCTTATTGGAAGTGAGATGCTCAAAGAAAATTGAAGAAAATTGCTTAGCTTTGAGTTCAGTAAATAGTGCTCAATTTTAGTTCGGGTAAGAATTTTCGAAGTCTAATATTTTTCCCATGTTCTTAGGGTGCCCAAGAGTCATTTTGTGTGGTTGTTTTTAATTTTTTATGCTCGTATGATTTTACATGAATTTTTATAAATTGAATTTGTAATGGGCAGTTGAGAAAATAAATAAGGCTTGTGATAAAGGGAAGTTGAAGGTTTGAGCGGTCCTTAAGGTTATATTACGATTGTTTTGGTATGTGAAATCGATTTAAATCATCTATATTTATGTATGCCCTAGAGTTCCATAAAAATAAATATGTATGAAAATGGGTATTTAAGGTGTTAAAATGGTAAATTATGAATTTAATTATTTTGATTAGCATCTAGGATGTGTAAAATGGTATGTATGATGTGTAGAATATGTGTGATTTGTTGGAATTGGTATGGAAGGTTAGTTTATGCAAGGTGGCCGAATGGCTTAAGTGGTGCCTAAATGTATATATGCTTAGTTATGTATGTATATAATATGGATTATGATAAATTGATTTAGAATATATGTTATATGTTTTGAAATGATTAAATTAAGCCCTTTTGGTGTGTTAGAAGCCTTATGGCTGAATGGCCTTGTCATATGTTAGTATGTGTGTTATGTTATAATGCACATAATGGGAATGTTAAGTAGGAATAATGACATATTAGATGTATCATGGTGTATGTGCATGAATAAGGAAGTATGTAGCATGGGATGTTAATTATCATGCCTTAAGGATGTAATAGGTGTGAAAATGGATTATATGCTTGTTTTATGATATGTTGAATATGCCTAAAACACATTATGGCAATTATAATGATTTTGGCTTTTATTATGGTATGAGTGGCCGAATGTGTTGATGACTATGTTTGAGTGGTGTATGTTGATTTGATTTTTATGATTATGTATGAATGCACATGTTAGATAGACAAGAAGAGTTTAGGCATGTTGATGTTCCAAAGTCAAGTTTTAAGCATGCATGAAGGTGAGTGTATGCATGTGTGAGGTTGTATGCCACTTTATACATGAATGTGGTCTTATGAGCATTTTTGTATGAAGCCTAATGTAAAAATATGGATTATGTTGTATGCTTGTAGCTTAGTGGCCAAATGGTTATAATGAGTATACCAAGTTTGAGAACGCTTTGAGTTAAGTACAAAATGAACATTTATAGTCACTTACTTGTTATTGATCATGAAATTGTAAAAGTAATGTTGGTAAAGAGATTTTAAGCATGTATGGTCATATGTATACAAATGTGGACTTTTGAATATGGCTTTGCATAAACATAGTGTGTATAATCATAATTATATTTAAAAATGCTAAATTACCTAGTATGGTCATTTGTTAACCTTATCATTATTAAAAGCCATTTTAAGCTTACTTAAATTAGTGGAACTAAAAATAAATATAATAATAGTTCATATGCTTAACAACCTAGACGGAAAGGTTGACCAGTTAACTAGGGGTATAGTAGCAGCTGTTAGGGCACTATGATGCTTTTTATGTATTTGGTCTATGGGTTCACTTTTATTCTAACCCAAAGGCCTATTCATGTTTAATCTTCGGATCCACATTGGTAGATAAACTTCAGGTTCATAAATGGTCGTATTAGCCATAGTGTTATGTTTATCCTTAGACTCATGCTATGCTCGGTCTTGGACTCATGTTATATGTGACCTACGGGTCTCATGCTATATTTGATCTTCAAATCTATGTTGGTAGATAGACTTTTGAGTTTATGGAGGTCGTATTGGCCATCTACCCCCGTTATGTGTTTGCATCATATAGACAATAAATAATGATTTTATGGAATACTTAATAATGGACTTTTATTTTATTCATGTAATTACTAAGTTTGAATGTGAATTGTATTATTCGTGTTAACATGTGATTTGTATTATTTTTAGTATGATGTTTATCTTATACATGTTTTGAAAAATGAGAGAATGTTAATGCATGATAATGAATCAGTTAAATTGCATGAGTTAATTTGATTTCACCACTAAGCTACTTGCTTAGCGTATCGTATTAATGATTTATCGTAAGCCTTGGGATATCTAGACAAGTAAGAGAAGACCATTCTTTTTGGTATATTTTGTTGTATGTAATTGAATTATGAGATGTATAGACATAGGAAGTGCACTCTTATATTGGATGTAATTAGTCTTAGGCTTAAACGATAATGTTTTGTAATTGTAACTCATATATAGTTTTGTAACTATATTTTAAACTCTTAAAACTATTTTATGTTTGTATATTGTCTCTTCCTAAGGTTGAGACTGTGTTTGTGATGATGATTCATTTGGAGTGATAAGAAGGATCACAAAGATGGGGAAATGATTGCAAATTGTTTTAGAAGTGTTTTTATTGATTGCAAGTTACTATTCAAAATTTGGGATAGTGCCCAGTACAACTGTTATTCTGCTGAAATTTTGGCACCAAGATTATTAAATTTGAATATGCAACTTAGTTTTTGAAAAGTTTTTGAAAACTCACATTTTTATGTTTTAATCAAGTATGATAAGATGTTTTAAATAAAGTTGAATAAGTAGAGATCAGATAGCATGTTATGTGGGCATCCCTTAGTCATGTTTGGCGATCGGACCGGGTAAGGGGTGTTATAGATCGTGAATGCATTGAGCCTAAAAAGGTATTGTTTTCTTTGCCTTCTTCATACAATCAAAATTTTGTTTTTAACACTATTTTGCTTATTGAATCCACTCTAATTTGTACTGTTGACTTAGGATTAACATATCACATAGCCAGAGATAGAATTTCCTTTGTGAATTTTCATCAAATTCCAAGTGGAACATGATATGTTTATGTAAGCACAAATGATAAAGCTGAATTAAAGGGAATTGGCACGTACAAGTTGGATTTGAAAGATGGTTGAGTCTTATACCTCCATGATGTTCTTTATACTCCAAGTATTTGATGAAATCTAGTCTTTGTTCTTATTTTATTAAAATTCGGGTATAATTTGTATTTTCACGATAATTATGTAAGAATTATCGATAGAACTACAACATATGGCGATAGACATGTTATTGATGGATTTATGGTTTTAGATACTTTATATAGTGGTAATAATAATATTTATTTTTCTTTACTTACTGAATCTAGCAATGATAATTTGGATGTAAATTTATGGCATGTTAAATTAGGGCATATAGGGTAAGAATGAATCGACTTACTTGCGATAGTCTTTTAAGATCACATGCAAAATTTGTTTTCCCTATTTGTAAATATTACTTACAAGGAATAGCAAGTTGAAAAGTTTTTGGTAAAGGTACAAATGCTAAATATCCTTTGCAACTTGTGCATTTAGACATTTATGGATCAATAAGTGTTAAAGCAAGGCATGTGTTTTATATTATTACTTTTATAGACGATTACACTTGATATGGTTGTGTTTATTTGATATCTCACAAATATAAAGCATTAGATTGCTTTTATAAAGTATCTAAATGAAGTTGGGAATCAATTTGATTGAAAAGCTTTAAGAATTAATTAAGGAATAGAGTATCTATCCAAACAATTTAAGAAATTGTGTGAAAAAAAGTATTGTAAAGCAATTAACTACTCTTAGAACTTTACAAAAAAATAGTGTTGCCAAGCATAGGAATAGAACCTTGCTTGAAATGATTAGGTCAATAATGGCACAAGCTAATCTCTTAATACAATATTGAGGAGATGCTTTAATGTTAGTAGCCTTTATACTTAATCATATACCTTTTAAATTTATTTCCTCCACTCTTTATGAGTTATGATTGGGAAGAAAGCCAAATTTAAATGAGCTTCATCCTTGGGGATCTACAACATATGTTTATAATACTTTCCATAAATTTGGCAAATTAGGACCAAGAGGGTAGAAATATATCTTTATAAGATATTCTGAAAACTTAAAAGGATATGTGTTTATTAGTGGGGACTCTGATGGAAGAATAACCAAAATTGAGTCTCAAGATATCACTTTTCTATAAGATCATTTTCCTATAAAGGATGATGTTGACAAAAGTACTCATTTATACGAGATGGAATAATAACAAGAGGTTACTCCAATTAAGTGGAAGCCTATTCTTGAAGAAAGAAATTCACAAGAATTACTTTCATCATCTTAATTAAGTGGGAGAGATGAGCATGGAAATGCAATTTTGATTGGTGAAAGTCACAAAAATCCTTTATTATGGTGAAACGTACGTCATAAAATTTCTAAAAGACTTTTTGCAATTAAAAATGAAGTTTTTATTGTCATTTCCCACGATGATGAGGAATTAAAAACTATTAAAGAAACTTTTGAATGTCTTACAAAAGATAAATGGAAAGCTACATTGGAAGGTGAAATGGAATCTATGTAAGCAAATCAAGTTTGGAGTTTGGTTGACTTACTGCTAAGACATAAAGCAATTAGGAATAAATGGATTATCAAAATAAAATGAAAAGTAGATGGATCCATTGATAGGTATAACTCGTTTTGTGGCAAAAGGCTATACTCAATAAGAGGGTATAAACTATGAGGAAATTTTTTCACCTATAGTAAGACTTACCTAAGTTCACTTAATTCTAGCTATTGTTACACATTTGGATTTGGAATTACACAAATAGATGTTAAAATGGTTTTTCTTAATGAAGAGTTAGAAGAAGAAATCTACATGGAACAACTTATAAGTTTCATAGTTAAAGGTCAATAGCATAAAGTTTGTAAGCTCAATGGATTTACATTTGGCCTTATACAATCATCCATACAGTGTTATCTTCATTTTCACAAAGCAATTTTAACTTATGATTTCGAAATGATTGAGAAAGATCATTGTGTTTATGTTAAAGGATTTAATGCCAAGTTTGCAATTCTATCTCTTTATGTTGATGATATTTTAATAGCAAGAAATGACAAAGAGTTTGTGTTTGCCATAAAAAGATAGTTATCCATAAATTTTGACACGAAAGATATGGGTGAAGCCAAAAGAGATTGTTCAAAGAAGCTTTTAGCTTTATCTCAAGAGAATTATATTTAAAAGATTCTTGAAAGATTCCATATAAGTAGTTGCAAAGCTATAGATACTCTTATGTTAGAAGAAGAGACTTTAAGTCTCTATATGTGCCTAAAAAATGCACAAGAACAAAAAGAAATGTCCACTGTGCCATATTCTAGTGCTGTAGGAAGTCTTATATATGCTATATTGTATACTCGTTCAGCTATATGTTTTATTTTTTTGCCTAGTTTGTCAATATCAATCAAATCCTAGAAGAGAACTTTGGAAAGCTATGAAAAGAATATTGTGATACCTTAAGGGGGCTATATATTATTGTTTGTGTTATCAAGGATCAAATTTGCATTTAGTTAGATACTCTGACATTAATTGGGGAGGAGATCTTGATCAACAAAAATCCACTTCCAGATATACCTTTTTACTTAACAAATGTGCCATTTCATGAAGTAGTAAGAAGTAGACTTGTATAGCATTATCGACTATGGAAGTTGAATTTATTGCATGTTCAGTTGCTGTACAAGAAGTTGTTTGGCTAAGAAGATTCTTTATAAATTTGGGAATTCAAAGTGATAACAAAGTTATTATAGTCTATTATGATAATCTAGCAGTAATTGCTTTTTCAAAAGATCCCAAATTTCATTGTACAACCAAACACATTGATACTAAATATAACTACATTAGGGATATTATTTCTAGATGTGAGATATCTGTACAATATATTTCTATTCATCATATGGTAGTTGATCCTCTTACAAAATCTATCGCAAGGGATATGTTTCTTGCTCATGTAAATTCTCTTAGATTACGTAGAATATAGAGGATATATAGTTAACACATTGTTATATTGTATGAATATGACTCAATGCAAGTATTTGTTATGTTTTTCCTTGAATAGTTATTTATAATATATATGTATCTCATATATTGTCAACTTTAGAAATAAGATGTCACACATGTTTTTCCAATCGCCTTTCTCACACAAGAAATCACCTTTAATGATAAGATAGTGAATAGAGATGAGACACAATGTTAGGTACATCGCCTTATAAAAAATGAGATGAAGTTATTAGTAAGTTAACAACCATTTTGGATCGCCCTATTCAGATGACCTATGTAAGCCATATGTGAGTTCTCGTTTTTAACCTGCTATATATGTGCACTTTGAGAACTCAGGTTAATTAATGAATAGTGACTTAACTAAGACCTATGCAATATTTCTTTAAACATAAAAAATGACTAAATACTATAGCACATGATTCATACCATGTGTGCTTGTTCGACCAAGATGGTAGTAGGAGAATAGATCCCCGCTTCTCCATTACATGAGTTAAGTGCCCTTAAACTTTTTATTGTTATTTTATAATTTATGCATAGTGTTTTTGCTAGCTTAGTGTGTTTACCTATAGTCATGGATGATTTAACCTATGGGACACGTCTAGAAAAGCAACCATGTATGAGTTATAAAATATTGAGTGAAAAATGAAGATTTTATCTATAGTATTCATTGGTTGGCCAATCTTGTTGTTTATAAGAAGTAGGACATGATAATGAAAACTATATACTGTTACAAAATAGAACATGCTCTTTTTGAGGGATTAAGAGATGTTATAGTAATTCAAAAGACAAATTTAGGGTATTGCGAGTATATTTATCTAACTTATGATTCCTTTAAGGTTGAGCAGCTATGTTATTCCGAAGAGATACATTGTAATGAGCTCCCAAAATATAGGTGTGCTTGCTAAGTTGCACGACCCATTTACAAGTATGAAAGTATTGTTTCAAATTATAGATTTTTTTACAATAAGGGTCATACCCATCATGTATGAGTGGAAGATGTTAAAATATGGGTTGGATCACCCATGGCAGGTTAACCCAAACCCAAATCAAAATGCAACTCTTCTAAGAGTTGCAAACCTTAGACATGCAATTCTTCTAAGAGTTGCAACCCTTAAACATAGAGTATATAAAAGGATTATCTCTCTATAGACAATAATTAATTCAATTCTTATCTCTTTATAGAAAATAATTAATTTAATTCTCTCTCAAAATTTGTAATTAATCCTAAAATACTAAGTGTAAATTAGGTGGTGAAAATAAGAACATTTTTTAGTAATTTGTTCTTACACTCAGCATACATTGTATAGAGTCATCAAGAGGCATGTGATCCTACACTTTCTTTATGTTTATTTCACATTCTAATAGTGTGAATTTGTTAGATACTTGAATTGGGTGAAAATGAAAAATTATTAATAAATATGTATAGTGGCAAAATGAATATTTAAAAAATCAAGTTGGGAATTTAAAGGAATAGGTACTAAAATACAAACAGATATAGAATTAAGTTATTGGCTTGTTTAGATTGTGAGAAAGAAACTTTAGAGGTGAGAATTTTTAATATGGGCAAAACTTATGTAATTAAAAAGGAAGTTTTATTATTCATGATTATGATTATATTGAGATGTGTGAATTAAAACCCCTATATCAGATAATTAAGAGAAATATAAGCTAAATATAAGTGTGTAAATTTTTTAATTAATATGAGGCTTTTGGAAAATTGTATGGGCTTGGACTCAAAGAAAATGATATTGATGCTATCGCTGGCAAGTGAACTAATTAAGTAATAAAGTAGATACAGGAGTACCCCGAATGTTGTCCCGTAAAGATCAAAGTTTATTTCAACCAAATTGTAAATGTCAACACTATTTGAGAAATTCATTTAGTGAGAATCAAGATTAAAACTAATTTAATAAAAAAAGAAAATTAATTCAAATTAATAAACTTAGAATCCAAGAATAAAAATTTCAATGGAATAAAACTTGTTAAGTTTAACTATTCTTCCTAGACAATTATGAATTTTTAATTAATTTAACTTATCAATTCAATTGGACAAACTCAACCTAAACCTAATCACTCTATTCTAAGAACTGATATTCACAGTAAACTTTAACTCTATTCTAGAAAATAAAAAATTAAACTGCATAAATTGAGTCTATAGGAATTATCCTACCAGAAATAATTCTAATCCCTAGATTTGTTATATAATCATTTCAAAAATATGTAATTCAACTTAGCCATTCATCTACCCAAACATCATAAACAAAATCCAATCAACATTAAAAACTCAATTGGTTATTCCAACAACAATTAAGTAATAAAATTAAATATCAATCATTCAAGTATTAAGCACATGGTAGAAGATGAAATTAAATTATTATGCAATCAAATTAATTAATCATCCATATCAAATTTAGGGATTCAAGTATCCCTTAACAAAAGAGAAGTCTAATCCATCAAAGTAAAAGAAAAATAAAAAAAAAAGTTTAGAATCATTATTACAACTTTGAAGAAGTCCTAAACCCGAAGCAGAAAAGCCTCCAAGGATTTATTAAATTTCCTACTCAAAAGCTTGAATCGAGATTTGTGCTCAAAAATCTTAAAAACACTCTCCCTTGAATTCTAAACGAAAATTTGACTCTTGGCGGCTTTAAAGTGTCCAACGAAGTGAGAAATCCACCTTTTATAATGAGAAAGAGCAAAATTAGGTTGTAGGGTTGTGTGGGGTCACGAGCATGACTCTTTATAGGTTATGGGTATGACCTATGAATTTAAATAGTGGCTAACATATCTAAACTTCGTATGTCTCTAAGGTTTCTTAGGGGTCACAGGCATGACAATCTCAATAGTTATAATCGTGACTCCTTAATTTTCACAGTGGCTTGGCTTTGAAATTTTTCTTAGTTATTGGAACTTTTATAGGGTCATGGGCATGCCCCTTTGCTTATTCATGGTCGTGACCTCCATATTTGGTCAAAATCTTGTGCTTTTTTGCTCCAATCAATCTTTCTTTGCTCCTAAGCATACTTTTCACATCAAATTGCTTCGTTTCACCTAAAAAACAAGAAAAATGCCAAGTTAAAGAATTATAATACAAAATTAAGAATTATACTTAAAACAATGTAAATTTCTAACAAACTTGAATCTAAATGAGTCAAAATTATACTAAAACATTGTATAAAATTGCATTATATCAACCACCCCAAACTTAAACCTTTACTCATCGAGTAAATAAGAACGAATCCATATTTCCAAATTACCCAAACTAATAGAACATAATTTAAAATTCAATTTCCATTAAATAAGTAAGAGAATAACCAAACACCCATCATTATCCTTCTTTAAAATTATCAAACCTAACTACACATAGCAATTGTTATGTATGCATGCTAGGCTAATATAATTTTCAATAATTTTTAAAACTAAAACTTTTA
>CANXYI010971172.1:0-11309 GCA_948208565.1 Hura crepitans | reverse complement strand
AAAGCTAGCATCCGTATACCCATTTACTTGTAAATACTCTTCTCCATATACTAAGAATAAATCTTTAGTTTCTCTCAAGTACTTAAGGATATTCTTGATAGCTACCCAATGTTCCTCTCTATGGTTGGATTGGAATCTGCTCATGACACTCAGAGCAAATGCTACATCAAGTTTAGTATATAACATATCATACATGATAGATTCTATAGTTGAGGCTTATGGGATCCTACTCATGTGTTCCATCTCCTCTTGTGTCTTATGACAATAGACTTAGAATAGATTTTTCCATGAGTCATTAGATTGAATCATTTCTTTGAGAGATCCATGCTAAAACTTTTTAGCATCTTATCTATGTTTTTATACTATGAAAAAACAATTAACCTCATAGACTTCTCTCTCTATAAATCAAAATTTGCAATATGTAGGTTGCTTTACCAAGGTCTTTCATAAAGAATTTCTCAGATAACCAAATCTTAATTGATTGCAATATAGAGACATAATTTTGCATGATTAATATGTCATCCATATATAATGCTAGGAAAATTATTGCACTCCCACTAACCTCTCTATAAACACATGGTTCATAAAAATTTTGTGAGAAGCTAAACTCTTTGATTGTCTCTTCAAATTTGATCTTCTAGCACCTAAATGCTTGCTTCAGTCCATAAATGGACTTTTAAAGCATGTACACTTTCTTGCTATTTATAGATATGAATCCCTTAGGCTTTGTCATGTACACCTCCTTTGATAGGTTTGAATTAAGGAAAGTTGTCATCATATCCATTTGCCATATCTCATAATCATTATGAGTGATAATAACAAGAAGAATCCTAGTGGATTTAAACATGGCTATAGGTGAAAAAGGTTTTGCTAAAGTCAATTCCTTACCTTTGATAATAACCCTTTGCAACCAATCTTGCTTTATGGGTAACAACCTTACATTTCATGTGTATCTTCTTTTTGAAAATTCATTTGTACCCAATACCATTAATCCATTCAGCTACTTAAACCAAATTATATTATTGGCTATCATACATGGAATCCTTTTTGGATTGGATGACCTTTAACCATAATTCTTATTCTAAACTCTTCAAAACCTTTTCATAGTTTAAGGGCTCATTTTGTTATACTATAGTTACATTACTATTCTCATCTATAAGAAATCCATATCTCTCGAAAGCAATATGAACCCTAGTAGAATGTCTAGTAACATGGTGTTTCAATAGGTTTTGATATTACATCATTATTATATGTAATATGTGTAGGATCAATCTCTTGATTTTCCTCTATTTGTGGATTAAAGACTTCATCAAGTTCAATTTACTATCTTCAGTAAAGAGAAACTCTTTCCCTAGGAAGATTGCATGCTTTGAATCAAATACCTTTAGTTCTAATATATTGTAAAAATAATATCAAAGTTACTTATTAGGATATCCAACAAATAAGCACTCGTCAAATTTAGCATCAAGCTTATCTGACTTAATTTTTTTTCACATAGGTAGGCAACCCAATAGTTTCAAATGTGGAAGAATTGATTTTTTTATTACACCATATCTCATATAAGGTAACATAAAATGATTTTGGTGGAACTCTATTTAAAAGATAAATAACAATTTCTAGTACATAACTATAAAATTATCTAGGCAACTTTACAAAGCTCATCATGTATCAAACTAGATCCCACAAGGTTTAATTTCCATTTAGATATATCATTATGTTATGGGCTATATAGAGGCGTCCACTAAGATAATATACAATTCTCTCTTAAATAACTCTAAAATTCATGACTTAAGTATTCTCCACCCTAGTCAAATTGAAGTGTTCTAATACTTCTACCAACATATTTCTTTACTTCATTTTTGAATTAATTTAACTTTATAAAAGCTTTTGATGTGTAATTCTTCATGTACACATGCCTACATCTAGAGTAATCATTGATAAAGGTAACAAATTAGAGAAACTCAACTCTTTCGTGTGTGGTCATAGGTCTGTATACATCAATTTGTATATGATCTAGAAGCCCACTAGCACATTCATCTTTTCCATTAGAAGTTGTCTTTCTCTTTTTGAATAAGAAAGAAGACTCAAATGTTTCAATTAATTCATAATTAAATAAACCTAAGCCATAAGACTTGTGTAACTTAGGCATGTATTTCTCATTTATATAGTTTAAATGATAGTGCCACATGAAAGATGGTATCAAGTTATCCATATTTATTCTCTTAGCAATAATATTATTAAATTCTATTTGATTATCAAGAAAATAAATTCCATAATTATTAGATCTAGAATAATGTAAAACATTACCTTTATAAATTAAGCAACTATTACTCTTATTAATGTTAATATCAAAATCATGTTTAGCAAGACAAGATAAACAAATAATGTTCTTGTTTAAGGAAGGAATAAAATAACAATTATTATGTTTTAATACAAATCTTGAAGGCAAATGTAGATATATATTCTTATAACTAATGCCATAACTCCTACTCCATTTGCTTTTTGTAGGTCCACATCACCTTTGTTTAACCTTCTACTACTCTTTATTTCACAGAACTAGTATCAAATACCCTTGTGTGAAAGTAGTATTTGTATTAATCCTAATAATACTAATACTTAAAGTTGAAGTATTAGATGCTCTCTCTTCATTTGACACACAAGGTATGCTTTACAATTCCTACTCATAGGACTAGTCTTTTTATATTTCCATGGGCTTTTAACTAATTAAACTATAATTTCTATTCCAATTAAAAAAGTGTTAATTAGATTTACCATGCTTTTATGATTATAGAATTAACTCTTATTTCAAATATATCATAAAATTATTGAACTAAAGCTTAACACTTTCAACTCTTGAAGTGTCCTTCATTATCTTCAAATGAAATAATATCACATATCTTTTGTTTCATATGATGGTATTTAATTATCTGAGCATCACATGCCCACACTCTTTCTAATGCATAGGAGACATAGAGGAAATCATATTGCCATCTATATGAGGTTTCAAAAAAGCTTTCAATACCTAACTAGAATTTTCATCAATCAAAAGAGATGGATTATTTGTTATCAAGACATATCTATATTCTCACTTTTGAAAGCTATTCTCACACTTTAAAGTCATTTCAATCAATATTAGATTCAAAAATCATGTACAATTGCATTTTAAATGTTCTCGTGATTTTGTAAAATAAATGACATGTAAAGATTAAAAAATTTTAAGGTATGATTGTGTACATGAATGTATTTTATAAGTTCTTTTATAAAATCCATATATGCTCCCACTAATTTATTATGAACTAATAACCCTTACATTGATCCAAGAAACCCAATGGTATTTCTAATAAGATGGTACCCATCTCTCATTAAGGTCAAACCTTAAGTTTGCTTAATAAGCCTAACCTATAATAAAAATGGCAAGTATTACATGTCAATTGCATTATATGCAACTACTGATAATCGGTTCACCAAATTTTAGTGCAAATGTATCGTATACATATTTTCCCAATGTTTCCTTTAGTATTGTTAACCTTAGGTTTGCCTAACAAGCTAATAGACTATCTAAGATAGACCAATAAGTATAGTCATAACATATTTGACATAGCCAAAGTTTGGGTTTGCCCAACAACCTAACACTAAGAAGAAATATGGTTAAAATTATACTAATATAAGGCTTCCAAGTCTTAGTATTTAGTTAGAAAGATTGCTTCCATTTTAGTCACTTCAAGGCTATAATCTTTGGTATGCTTATGCAAAAAGATTTCGTATGCTTTGGTATGCACATGCATATTTAGTCAAATTAAATCACACAGATGGTATTTAATTATATTAAATATTTGACATAGCTATGGACTTTTACTAAATTGATTTTCTTGAGCCAAAGGAAACCAATTAGGGTTAGACTTTACGTAGTTATTCATGAATTACAAACTCATAAAGAAATAAAAAGAACTCTTCTAACTATTTCTTCTTAATCCTTATTAATGAGCCTTTTTTCTTCATTCATCTCTTTGTATTTCTTTATCTTATTCTAATCCTAGGTAATCTAATTACATATCATATAAATTAAAATGCCTTATCTTATATGTGAAGGGAATTAAATGAGAAGAGAAATACAATAAAGAAATAAAAGAAAAGGCTGGGATATGTAGGTCCAATTTAACCAAAGAAAAAATTAATGTAATATAGATCAATCCCTTTGTTATCTATAGCTAATCATCATGCAAAAAAATACCCTGAACAAAAATTTATAATGCACATTATTATCTTTCAGTGTTTGGATCCATTTAGCTGAAATTTGTTTATTTTACAACTCTGACAATATTAACATGTCATGTTTGTTTATCTTTGTAAAATTTTGAATATGAAAATTAATCTCATTAATTGAATTTACAAAATTAATTTCATATTTAAACATCCTTTCCAATTTTGAAACCATTTCCAAAAAGGAAAAAAATTCAATCTAATTAAAAATTATTTTTGAGATTCTCGGGTTACATATGCTAGAAAATGTTAATTTTCTTGTAATTATTGGCCAAACCAATAATTAATTTACAAATTTAATTATTTAATTCTTTTAAATAATTAAATTTACATAAATTCTAATAGAAAATTCCAACAAAATTTTTGAAAATATTTAATTTGATTGTTTAGAATTGCACCGTGCCAAAAATCCACTTTTTAGCATTTATCGATAAACCAATTTGTTTTGTTTTCTAAAATAATTGTTCCAAATGATTTTGGACTAATTATAGCAAGCATGAACATATAAAATCATATATAATGACAAACAAAATTAATCAATCCAATTGTTCAACTAACAATTATTTTTTATCACTACCTATTATGAATACGGCATACGTTCACAAGACTGCTACAAAACTATGAATCAAATCATATGTAATTAGTTTGGGCATTCAAAATATTCAAATTAACTTCATAATTATCCAATGGTTATGAACAAATAGGTCTCAAATCAAAAGGAAGTAAAATCAAAATTTGACACCAATAATAAAACCTTAATAAATTTTATAATAATTATTAATAATCAAAATTATTTTCAAATAATTCTTTTAGTTGCCAAATAAGATCAAAATTTGTTAATCATTTCTAGAATTTTTTTCAATCAATAAAGAAATTATGAGAAATAATTTTAGGCTGAAATATTAAAAGAAATCATTTCTAAAAAGTTGCCCTAATTTATATATTTTTTAGTGTGTAAAAATAACTTGAAAATTGTGTTCAACAATTTTTTAAAGTTACCAAATAAAATCCAATTTTATTGGCTAGCCTTAGAATTAAATTTTATTCCTTTTAGAATGTTGAAAAAATAGTTTAGGCTAAAAACATAAAAAAATTAGTCTGAACAAAATTTTACAAAACTAGTCAATAGATATTATCAAAATTCAAGTTTAGAGCTCAATTAATTATTTAATTATCAAATAAAATCTATTTCATTGATGAGTTACAAATTCAAATTTTAGGGTTTTACAACCATAAAAAATTAAATTTGGGCCTAAAACTAATTAAATATGTAACATCCTCACTAGATTGCCGAAGGAACCTAAGAAGCAGTGCACTTCTCTGCAGGTCACCCATTTTTAAATTTCCCCTATATTCATTCGTTTAACTTTTACTTATAGTGCACTAGATAAGTCTATCTGACTCCAAAATCAGTTAGTTTGGTTCCTATAATCTAGACTAGTTCATACCATTGTGTTTCAGCCATTACAAAAAGAATTTAACTCAATCGGTTCTCATCTAAAAATCTGGCAGTATAGCGGTTACCCAGGCCACTATCCCATATTTCCAATTCTACCTATAAACACTTGAATATTTTACATATCACATCTCCTAGACACTTTTGGTCCATCAGTTATCATCTTATCCACATCTTCTATCACACAACAGTCACAGGCCCTAGGCCACAATACAACATACAAAGCCTCAGGCTCATAAACGTGCAACATAGAACACACATACATAAGAGACTACATCTTCTGATTAATTACAGCATGGTCTAATATATATATAAATTCTACCCCATAACCCTTATATATATCACACCCATTTTCCCCATTAAGTGTATAGAGTGCAAAATCTACTCTTTATACATTATCCACTTTTTCAATTTGACCTTCGAACTCTGCTACATGCATTTCGAGGTGATGTCTCTATTTTGGGTACCTATGTCCTGAAATAGGTACACTGAGTATAAAAATACTCAGTGGTGAATTCAAGAATTCACATCATATCAACCCTTTTATTCAAACATAAATGGAGTTATTATTATTCATTCTAAGTTATTAGACCCACAATTTTACCTTTCTGTGTTAAAAGCCAAAAATACCCATTCATTCTAAACACCTAGATTACCATGTAGTTAATCATCTTAAAATAGGTAAACTATTATTTTATGCCATTCCTAATAATAATAGTCCAGAAATTAAATTATCAAGTCAATCACTGATATATATTAAAAATTACCATTTTGCCCCTAAGGTGTTTCGGTCTGTAGTTATCTAATTACTTATCACCAGTCATGTACTTTATGTACTTAGTCATTATTAGCCATTTAATGCTTAGAACTATACCATTTTAAACATTTATTCATTATCAGTGCAAAATTACTAAAATGCCCCTAGTATTTAGCTTTCATAGTCATATATGAATTTATTAATCTTATTTAATTATTTTAACTAGCCCAACACAGGAGATATCCTTAACAGACACTAGATCTAAAGGGAAAATAAACAGTGCAGTGGTCCTTATTTTAGACCTATGCTGCTAGCTCAACATGTGTGCCATAATAGAGATTAGCCCATAGCCTCTTTAGACATAAATAAATAATATCTATAAGACATAATGGAGATCAGCCCATAAGCCTCCCCAGCCATAAATAAATATCATCAATAATGTGACATAATGGAGATAAGCCCGTAGGCCTCTCTAGCCATAAATAAGATCTCACATCTGGATGACATAATGGAGATGAACCCGTAAGCCTCTCTAACCACCAATAAGATTTACTTCCTAAACATCGAACAACTAGCAGCTGTATCTCAATATCTATTATTAGAATCACATGTAATAGGTCCAATCTGAAGTCCCTATGTAGAGAAACATAAAAACACTATGTATTTGTTGTAGTTTAGGTTGCAATAGAAGCCTGTAAGCTAGAGGTCTGACCTTATCAGCATTCTCGTAGGGTCCATTGAACCTGAGACTTAATTTCTATTATTTCCAGACCTTATATTGGTCTATTCCCAAACTAGACTAGTAACTGCTTTCATAGGAAACCTCTAACCAACACACACACATATACATGCATCCTAATTATCCATAGGGGTAATAATACCATCTCACAACATATTATCAAATATCCATATCAACCTCTTTGACTATCCATTATATTAAAGATGAAAAACTATGTTATAACTTTGTTTAATGCCTAAAGCTACTTGCAATTTCTTCAAAAATCTAGAAGTAACATATGAGTCCCTATCAAAAGTGACAGCCACTAGCAAATAATGAAATCTGAGTATCTCATCACATATAGTCTAACCAACCTCTTTAAGGACCTATCCATCCTAACCAGGTACCTTGAATTGCCTTATCAATCTATCAACAATGACCCATGTAACATTGCATTTACTTCTGGTCAATAATAAACCCGGTACAAAACTCAAGGTTAAGTTTTCTCATTTTCACTCTAGTATTGCTATAGGAAACAACAATCCAGAAGCAATTTGATGCTCAGCTTCTATTTACTAGCACGTCAAACACTTGGCATCATATTTTGCCACATCTATTTCATATCAAGCTATCAATAATAAAATTTCCAGTTCAAACTTTTCTCCCAGAATGCATAAAATAAGGAGCCTCATGTGTCTCCTTAAGTATCTATAATCCCAGATCATCTGTATGAGGTTTGTAAGGTTTGTTTAATAACATAACTATTCACTTTTTTTTTGTCAACTTGGACCCTATGGTCTTCCCCTCTTAAGCCTTATTAACCATCTAAACCAGTTGTTTATCCTTCATCTGACTTCATAATCTACTGTCCACAATATGGCTTTATCCATAACTCAACTAGTACAACATCTCCTAAAGTATGCTATAACTATCTTTTATGCCATTTAGGGTCATCTCAAATTTCCTGCTCATAACATTTGCCATCACATTGGCTTCAATTAGTGGGTAGTCAATCAGGTAATCATAACTTTGAATCAGCTCTATCCAACTTCTCTTTCTTAGATCCAACTTTTTCTGAGTAAAGAGATATTTCAGGCTCTTATGATTTGTGTATATATAGAGCATTTCTTTTCATACTAATATTTCCTTCATTTTTCCAAAAACAACCACAATGACAGCTAGCTCCAAATTATAGATAGGGTAATTCCCTCTCAAGACTTTAACTGTCTTAAAGCATAAGCCACTACCTTTTTTATCCTGCATCAACACATATTCCAAACCATTCAATAAAACATCATTGTACACTGTAAGGTTCTTACTCTGTTCGGGTTGAATATGAATAAGAGCCTCTATTAGCACCTTTTTTACTTACTTAGACTAGTTTGACACATATCATCCCACTTGAATCACACATTCTTTTCTAACCCAATTGGTCAAAGGAGAGATAATATTAGTGTATTCTCTTACAAGCCCTTTGTAAAGTCAGCTAAGGCAAAAAAATTTCTCGTCTTAGTTACATTCCTAGGTGGTTTCCTTTTTAGTACTATCTTTATCTTCATGGAATCAACTCTAATTCTTTTTATTGGCACCCTGTGGTTGAGAGAAAAATCTCCACTTAGCCATTCTCATACTTACTAAGCTTGACAAACACTTGTCTCTCCTTCAGGGTTTGTAACATAACCCTCAGGCACTATTCGTACAATTTTGGTTCCTAGAGTCCACTAGATGACCATCTATAAACACCACAACAATTTATATATGTAAGATTAGAAGTTTTATTCATTGAGTTCCATAGAAACTGTTGAGGTGTTGGTGCATCCCAATAGGATCAATAAGAATTTAGAATGCTCGCACTGGTTTTCAAAACCAATTTCAAAAAACATCAGCATCCTTCAAAATCTCAGTTGATATTATCTAAATCTCTGATCAATTTTAGAAGATCGTCTACCCCTCTCAGATGATCAATGAGATCATCTATCTGAATAAGGGATGTTTATTCTCTATAATCACTATATTCAGCTACTTATAAAAGCAATGCATAACCTGAGTGACCTGTCTTTCCTTCTCAAAGGACAACATAAGCACTTCTTAAAGAATTATATTGGGGTATGATAAAACCTTTATCGTATAGCTTTAGCAGCTATAATCTCAATTCTTTTATTTTAACTCTTGTTACCTTTATGGTAGTAAGTCTAGTAGCTCAGCAACAGTACATCAAAACTTAGCTACAAATGGAATACATGCTAGATCAGAGTTAAAACATTCAAGTTCATAATGTAGGTTAAACATACCTCACCCCTTTTAAAGGACCTGTTATATTCTTAATGGCAAAATAAAATTATCTAGAAAGTTCTTCCCACCATCCACTATCACTATCAGTCCTTGTATAACTTGGAAGGTCAACTTTCCGTGTTTACAATCAACCATAGCCTGATACTTAACAAGCTAATCAATCCTAGGATTACATCAATTTGTTGAAATGCAATTTAATCAAATTAGCAACAATCTATGCCCCTAAATCACTAGAGGCATCTTCTATGCACCCTATTCATGATCACACACTGCCCCATAGGGTTACTAATTCCAATATCTGCATTAACATGCTTAGGCTCTATCTACCTATTCTATGCTTGTGTAGTATATACACATCAGGGCATTAGATTAGAGTCTATCAAAACCAAGACTATAACATTAGATAAAAACAATACCATTTATACCATTTGGTGTTGTAGACTTCTCTCTAGTTTTTACTACACACTACCTAGTTGAAGCACAAGCCTTAATTCTAATACCCTAACCAGCA
This sequence comes from Hura crepitans, assembly GCA_948208565.1. NCBI lineage: Eukaryota > Viridiplantae > Streptophyta > Magnoliopsida > Malpighiales > Euphorbiaceae > Hura > Hura crepitans. The sequence continues at coordinate 1,315 of CANXYI010971172.1, read as the reverse complement.
CCAGACTACTTTCCTTTTTTTCTACCTCTGACCCCTACTCTAGGATGTAACATTAGGTATCCATGCCTAAGCACCCTCTACCTATCCTTAAGGACACTCTCTCTATAATGGTCTTTAACACCACAATGGAGACATTCTCCTTTCTTGCCTTCTTTGCACTACCCCTAGGTCCACTATGGTTACCCCCTATACAAGTAGTACTATCAACATTAGAAGGCAATCAAGGTCTACTAGTAGAAGCTTACCATGACCTCTAGGTCTAGGTCTACCTCTGCCCCTACACTGGACTGTCTCATAGTTCACTACCTCTTTCCCTAAAAAAGGTCTCTCCTTTCTAGTACCATTTCTACCCTATGACCCTTATATACATGACACCCATTTTCCCTACCTAAATACATAATGTGCAAAATCTACTCCTTATACAAGATCCACCTTTTCAATTTGACCTCTGAACTCCTTTGCATGCTTTATAAGGCAATGTCTCTATCTTGGGTACCTGCGCATTGAAATAGGTATACTAAGTATAAAAAGACTCAATGGCAAATTAAAGCATTCACATCATGTCAACCTTTTTATTCAAACATATATAGAGTTATCGTTGTTTATTCCAGGTTATTAGACCCATAAATTTACCCTTCTATGTTAAAATCCCAAAATACCCTTTCATTCTAAACACCTAAATTACCATGTAGTTAATCATCTTAAAATAGGTAAACTATTAATTTATGCCATTCCCAATAATAATAGTTAGGAAATTAAATTATCAGGTCAATCACTCATATACATGCAAAATTACCATTTTCACCCCTGGGGTGTTTCTATCTGTAGTTATCTAATTACTTATCACTAGTCAAGTACTTTATGTACTTAGTCATTATCTTCCATTTAATGCTCAAAATTATACCATTTTAAAAATTTATACATTATTAGTGCAAATTTATTAAAATGCCCTTTGTATTTCGTTTCACAATCATATATGAATTTATTAATCATATTTAATTACTTTAATTTGCCTAACTCAGGAGACATTCTTAATAGACACTAGATCTAGAGAGAAAATAAACTAGTGCAGTGGTCCCCATGTTGACCTATGCTCTATATTGACATTTGTGCCATAATGGATATCAGCCTGTAACCTTTCAAAACATAATTAAATAATATATGTTTGACATAATAGAGATCAGCCCGTAAGCCTCCCAAGGCATAAATAGACATCATCAATAATGTGAAATAATAGAGATCGGCCTGTAGGCCTCTCTAGCAATAAATAAGATCTCATATCTGGGTGACATAATAGAGATCAGCCTGTAAGCCT
>CANXYI010971092.1:0-12220 GCA_948208565.1 Hura crepitans | reverse complement strand
CTTTCCATCTTCAAAATCAGTTTTGATGGCGATTTAGTAACTATAACATGTACAGCTGAATGTAACTTTCAGCTTTTTTTTTATTTGGGTTGGGCTGAGTAAATGGGTTGGGTTGGTTTTCATGTATCAGTGAACAGCCCCACTTGAGACTCCAGCCTTCCAATATTCCTAAACGCAGCCGATCCCCCCCTCATACTCTTCTTCTATTATTTTCTGGTTCTTTTTCTATTTTATTTTTTTATCAAACCCTACGAATGTTGTACCGTCTCTTCCTTTTCTCCTTCTTTTAGTTCATTGGGCATCAAAACAATCAGAGTGGAATCCACACCTTGTTCTAGGCACGTCATTTTCATTTTTTTTTTTGATTCTGTTCTCGTTTTCAATTCAATCATCAACCAACACACAGTGTGGAATATAAGCGCAATCTGACTCACCTCTCTCCTTCCTTTGTAGTTCTGTTTTTCTTCTTTTTGGGTTAACAGAACATATATCTGTCCTGATCTATTATGTTCATGCTGAAGCTTATGCTATTGTTGCTAAATAAATATCCACTTGATGCATAAAGCTTAAAGCAAAGCAAAAGCAGCAGCAGCTTTACACCTTCCTCGGATAATTTCCTTATGCTTGAGGAGCCAACCTTCAGCTTCACTGTTCATCCCAGTTTCAGCTTTAATGTATAGTACAATTGTTTTAATCTTTTAATTACTATCTGTGATATAAAGTTTTAGAAAAATGGGTGATTTTGATGCCCGAAAAGTTCGAAACATATGCATATTAGCACACGTTGATCATGGCAAGACAACGCTTGCTGACCACCTGATTGCTGCCACTGGTGGTGGTCTGCTTCACCCCAAATTGGCTGGCAAGCTTAGGTTCATGGATTATCTTGATGAGGAACAGAGGCGTGCAATTACAATGAAGAGTTCATCGATAGCTCTTAACTATAAGGACTATTCAATAAACCTCATAGACTCCCCTGGTCACATGGATTTTTGCAGTGAGGTTTCTACTGCTGCAAGATTGAGTGATGGGGCTTTGGTTTTGGTTGATGCTGTTGAGGGGGTTCATATACAGACACATGCTGTATTGCGTCAATCTTGGATTGAAAAGCTCTCTCCATGTTTGGTTCTTAATAAGATTGATAGATTGATTTGTGAGTTGAAGTTAAGTCCCATGGAAGCATATAACCGATTGTTGAGGATTGTTCATGAGGTAAATGGTATTATGAGCACGTATAAGTCAGAGAAGTATTTGTCTGAGGTTGATTCAATACTTGCTGGGCCATCATCTGGTGAATTGGGTGACGAACATCTTGAGTTTGTAGAGGACGATGAGGAGGATACCTTCCAACCACAGAAAGGGAATGTAGCATTTGTTTGTGCTTTAGATGGGTGGGGTTTTTCTATTTGTGAGTTTGCTGAATTTTATGCGTCAAAGCTCGGAGCAAGCTCTGCTGCATTGCAGAAGGCTCTTTGGGGTCCTAGGTATTTCAATCCTAAAACTAAGATGATTGTAGGGAAGAAGGGATTGGAAGGAGGAAGCAAGGCTCGGCCAATGTTTGTGCAGTTTGTGCTTGAGCCATTATGGCAGGTTTACCAGTCAGCTATAGAGTCTGATGGAAATAAAGGTTTACTTGAGAAAGTTATCAAGTCATTTAATTTGAATGTACCACCTCGTGAACTTCTGAATAAGGATCCAAAGATTGTGCTTCAAGCTGTGATGAGCCGCTGGCTTCCTTTGTCAGATGCAATTTTGTCAATGGTTGTGAAGTGCATGCCTGACCCAATTTCTGCACAGTCTTTCCGAATTTCACGTTTGCTTCCCAAGAGAGAGGCCTTACATGATGGTGAATGTGGTAACATTATTGCAGAGGCCAACCTTGTGAGAAAGTCAGTTGAGATTTGTGATTCCAGCCCAGAAGCACCTTCTGTTGCTTTTGTATCCAAGATGTTTGCTGTACCTACAAAGATGCTACCTCTTAGGGGTCCAAATGGGGAGACTTTGAACAATTATATTGATGAAAATGGAAGCAATGAATCAGAAGAATGCTTCCTTGCATTTGCAAGAATATTTAGCGGGGTTATTTCTTCAGGGCAAAGAATTTTTGTGCTTTCAGCGTTATATGACCCATTAAGGGAAGAGTCAATGCAGAAGCATGTGCAGGTGGCTGAGTTGCATTCGTTGTATCTCATGATGGGTCAAGGTTTGAAACCAGTAGCCCATGCAAAGGCAGGGAATATTGTCGCAATCAGAGGCCTTGGCCAACATATATTAAAAAGTGCAACTCTTTCGTCAACAAAAAACTGTTGGCCTTTCTCTAGTATGGCATTTCAGGTTGCCCCAACTTTAAGAGTTGCAATTGAACCTTCTGATCCAGCTGATATGACTGCCCTGATGAAAGGTCTTAGGCTTTTGAACAGGGCGGATCCATTTGTTGAGGTCACTGTTTCTTCTAGAGGGGAGAATGTTCTCGCTGCTGCTGGTGAAGTTCATTTGGAAAGGTGCGTAAAGGATTTGAAGGAAAGATTTGCTAAGGTGAGCCTTGAAGTCTCTCCACCCCTTGTGTCTTACAAGGAAACCATTGAGGGTCACACATCTAATGCTTTAGATGATCTGAAATCCTTAAGTGGAAGCTCAGATTTTGTTGAGAAGATAACACCAAATGGAAAATGTATTGTTCGAGTCCAAGTGATGAAAATTCCACCTGCATTAACCAAGGTGCTTGATGAAAGTGCTGATATGCTTGGTGATATTATTGGTGGCAAGCTGGGGCAGTTTAATAGAGATGCTGAAGCACAAGGTTCAAGCATTGTACAAGATGAGAATCCCATTGAGTTGCTCAAGAAACGTATAATGGATGCTGTGGAGAGTGAAATTATGTCGTGGAATGATAATGACAAGGATCGAGCTGAAAAGTACAAACTAAAATGGCAAAAACTATTGAGGAGAATATGGGCATTAGGTCCAAGGCTTGTTGGCCCTAATATCCTCTTCACTCCAGATTTGAGAAGTAATAGCAACAGTTCATCCCTTCTTATACGGGGTCATCCCCATGTATCTGAAAGATTAGGCTTAGTGGAGAACTCTGGCGGCACTGATATGCCTTGTGATGCCACCTTTGATATAACTCAGGCATTACACATGAAGGCAGAGAGTCTTCAGAATAGTGTAGTGTCTGGATTCCAGTTTGCAACAGCAGCTGGACCTCTATGTGATGAACCAATGCGGGGTGTTGCTTTTGCGGTTGAGGCTTACATATCTTCGTCAGCTGAGCAATCTGAAGAGTCTGAGTCTAACCGGCAGTCGGAGGAGTACGCTATCCTAACAGGACAGGTTATGACGGCTGTCAAGGATGCATGCAAAGCAGCTGTACTTCAGAACAAACCACGGCTCGTTGAAGCAATGTACTTTTGTGAGTTGAACACCCCAACTGAATATTTGGGCTCGATGTATGCAGTGCTTAATCGGAAAAGGGCTCGGGTCTTGAAGGAGGAAATGCAGGAAGGATCTCCACTTTTCACAGTTCACGCTTATGTACCAGTTTCTGAGAGCTTTGGCTTTGCTGATGAACTTAGGAGATGGACTTCAGGAGCTGCAAGTGCTCTTCTTGTTCTTAGTCATTGGGAAGAACTGTCGGAGGATCCATTCTTTGTGCCAAAAACAGAAGAGGAAATTGAAGAGTTTGGAGATGGTTCCAGTGTTCTGCCAAATACAGCAAGAAAGCTTGTTGATGCTGTTAGGAGGCAGAAGGGCCTGCCAGTGGAAGAAAAAGTAGTCCAGCACGCAACCAAACAGAGGACACTGGCTCGTAAGGTGTAGAATCGATGAAACTGCTGTTGGAATTTTGGAGGTGTAGTGTAAGCAACAGAGAAAAAGAGAGAGAGAATAGATACATTAACCCAATACGTTCGTGATTCTCTTTATGCAAGGAGCTTTTAATGAGACAAGGTCAAATTGCTTGTTTTATTGCTCGAAAGATTTACAATTAGTGAGAGTTTTAACATTCAGTCTTTTATTTCAAGGAACCTCAGAAGTACAAACTTTGGTTGAACATTGTAATTTTGAGTTGTTTGAATAGAATCTTATGTTTGGTCAATTGTCTTCAGATATATGTACTCGGTATGATTGTAATTCGTATATTTTGGAGCATTAGCATTTAGCTAATAAAATGCCGAGTTGAAAGTGAGAGAATTGTGCGAGGCTGACAGGCAGCGAAAGCAACCAGCCTCCATAGATGATAAAGGAAAATTTTGATAATTATATAAAAAGGCTAGAAATAGAGGAAGGCTCATTTTACTTTTAATGTTCTCTCTTAATTCGGACTCATCTTAGCTTCGAAAACGTTAACATGGGAACGAAAGAAGCCAAAAATCTAAGAACAATTAACCATTCTGTAATCGACGACATTGATATTTCAGATGATGTTTGCTCAATATTTCAATTGTGGGTCTAAATATAGTACTGCCATCGAACTTCAGTTCTGTATTTTACTCCATCCAAGCGATCCATCAACTTCTCTTTTTTCCTTAATATTGAAATATGATGTTTGACGACCGTATGTTTATCATCATTGCTTGTTTTCATCTCGTAATCTTCACAAACAAAGCTTGCTGTAAGCTTGATTCTAATTTCTAAATATTAATAAGAATAGTTAATGGGTTATTAGTTATCTTAACAATTTTTACATGTAATCTCAAAAACTAAGCTTTGTTCTTTGCATTTACGCTCTAAAGGTTTTCTACTATCGAATAGTATAAAACAAACTTTTCAAATCAATTCTTATTTATTTGACATTGTTTAGGGGAAAAAAATAATTCCTTATACTTCCATATGCAGCTTTTTCATTTAGTCCTATGGAATGTCCGATAACTCTATTCGGCTCTCTACCCTTTAATAAAGCAAAAACAAAGTAGCACAATCGCGTTTGAACAAGCTCTTCAATCAGTTTCTGGCACTTCTCGTATGACGTGCTTGTGCAGGAGTCTCATTTAACAGGGACTATCTATCAGTAACCAAATGCCACAAACACCAAAGTTGATGGAAACAAAGAGATACCAGCAAAACTAACTGATCTTAAGCTGGTGGTTTCAGCGAAGACGAGGGTTGGTGGTAGCTGCTGAGGAGGTGGTCGTTCATTTGGTGGCAGAGCGCATAATGGTATAATGGTGGAATAAACATGTGCCAAATGTAATTTCTCTGTATGGAGGTGAAGCATGCCTCATTACCAGCAGCATCATGGTTCTAACCATGGCAACCTTTGATAATGTTGGTCCGACTAGCTTGGTTCTTGTACTAGTTATTGTATTATGGTCTTCGACATTTTGCATAGCATAGCTTCCTGGTAGTACTTTTTTTTTTTTTATGGTGTCCAAATTTCTGCTGTTAAAGATTTTGATGTGTGCATTTTTCTTCCCCACTCTTGTCAACTTCAAGGAAGTTCATGATTTGAGCCTGTTCGGATCAATGAAACTTCCGGAATTCAATGGGATATTTTAGGAAAGTTTGGTCTATAAATTTGTTAAAATTGTTCAATTCAAGTAGATTTTTGTTCATTCGCAATAAAGCTTCTCAACCTCAAATTTATGTTCCATCTGATTCCTTATTTAATTAGGAAGTAGTGTATATATACACACCACTTACACACATGCAAGCTTAGCAGTCACAGGCCAAATCCAGATAAAAACTTCAGTGAGAATCAATCACAGTATTATTCTTACTTCTCCGAAAATTTGTAAAAAGTTCAGTCAAACGAAATGTCCCTAAAAACATATCAAACAGTTGATCCACTTCAGATCTTTTACAGCTAAACTAAGATCATGAAAGCAAATTTTCACAATCAATCATATGCTACGAGAAACGGAAGCACTATGGACATGAATTCGTCATATTTAAAGGTTGCTGTACCAGTGTATTGCGAGTCCTTCTGTTTAAATTTCTCGGTCAAACCCTGCAAAACCACAAATAAACAACTTTAATAATTGATTGAAATTCCACAATATCTGGATGTATTTGCAAATTTCTCATGGCTCAATGGCTCAGCTATTCAATCTTAACTATTGAAGAACATATTGGTGCGAGAGAACAACAAGAGTTTGTAGTCTCACCTTCACAATCATAGCACATCTGCAATTCAAACAGAAGAAAGCAAGGAGACAGTAAATATTAGATTGAAGTTCCACTTGAAGAAAAGCATATGAGATAGATTTTGAATGAGGTAACTTACTCAACAAAGCTATCAAAGTTTAGTTCAATCTTTCTGCCACTTCCATCATCATACTTAGTAATTAGAATTTTAAGAACAGGAGGTGGCACTGCATACCCAATGCCATAAAGAGCATCCCTCAGTTCAAACAAATCAATTTTCCCACTCCTGTCTTTATCGTATCTTTCAAATATTGCCTGCGAGTGAAATTTATAAATCCATTTTTTAATGGCAGATACAAGGATATGTAATATTTACATTAGATTAACTAAGTTAAACAGCTTTCGACCTATGCATTAATGTCTATCCGATCAAGTACAACTTTAGCAAAGGAACTAGGATTGTAGTCTATTTGTTACATCTCCAGAAAAAGATACCAACAAGCTTCTAATAGCATTTTACATTGATTAAATGTATCTATCCAAGAGAACTAAAGTTAGGAACTTCATAAAAGTTTTGTGGCAGAGAGAATGAATACAGTATAATAATTATGTGCCACTACCAACAACTACATTCAGGAACCTAAAGAAGTCCTATTTGAGCAAATAAATTTTACAGTAAACTCACTTAATAAAGATTAATTTTCAACCAGTACTGGTAATTAAAACAGTGAACGTAACCAAGAGTAGTTCAAAATATCAAACTTCCGCATCCAAAATAACTAAATAAGAAAAGCTCATCACTTTCATCAGAAGTTAATCAGACAACGATTATTAGATTACTTACGCGCCATTGACCAAGACAACTCCATAAAGCAGCAAACTCTGCGGGCCCTGCATTAGTAAGATGCAACCACCATCATTAATGTGCAATAATGCAATTACGACACCAAGAATTTGAAAGCATATGTAGCCAATTCGAACGGATAAAAGAAATTCAAAGAAAAAGTTCAAAGCTTCTTTTTTATACAACTTTAAACCAAATATACAATTGCCATAGCAATAAATGTGGAATTGAAAAGCTTCTTTTTCTCTCCATCCTCTCCCCCACCCCCTCTTCTTTTTTTTTTTTTGGTACAACTCGAAACAATCTTATCTAGAAGTCAAAACCACTGAAACACATAGAACCTGAACTTATGTTTATATATGTGTATAAAATACCTATATGAAATCTAGACGTAGATCTCTAGAAGTGAAATGTCCATATTTGGTAGAAGAAAACAGAAAATCCAGTCCCTATAAACGGCATTCCAAATTTGGAAGAATTATGTAATCAAGTAAAGTACTTGGCTTTTAGCTTGTTCTATGATTAAAATCCTTTGAAAAAACTAAAGAATGATGCATGAAGTAGTTAGCTAATGATGTATGTAGTTACCTTTTAGTTTGTACTACAAAATCACCTTAAAAAGAAAGAAAGGGGAAAAAAAAAACTGACCAATTCGTAAAGAATCGTGTGGATTCTTGAAGAGGAACATGAGAAGCCTAATAGTCCGAATATTAAAACGCTGGTAGCCAGAACAGAGAGCTTGTTGCAATTCATTCTCATCAATAAATCCGCTCCTGTCCCTATCCACCATTTGAAAGCTCCTAACCACATCTGGGTGTGTTCCAGGTGGAAATCCCGAATATCCATACGAATAACCACCGCCCTGGCCATATCCTTCTACGTAAGAAGACGGGGGCGGGTGGTGGTGACGTCCGTAGTCAGGTGGGGGAGGACTGTCATAGGAGTAGTTCTGGTGGTCAAAAGACTCGGGCAGAGAAGGCGCTGAGGGGGCAAAAGAATGCTGAGATGATTGTGGATTGCTATAAGAAGACATTAATGGAGAAAAAGGTGATAACAGACAAATGAGAAGTGTAAAAATGGTGGTGACGATTAAAGAATTGGGTATTGTTTTGTGTTCTGGTAGAATATTCAAGAAATTTGGTAACCGGTTTCTGAGAGCAGCTGTTGTTGGATTTGACACGTGCGTGAACCGTAAAGATCGTAAGAACACCGACGAAATGGACGGAGAAGATTCTTTTTATATATAGTAATAATTCTCGATAGAGGAACAGCGCAGAGAAATGGTCAACTTTATTAAGCAAGATCTCATCCCCACCAACGAAGAGTTGCGTGGACAGTGCGGAGGTTGCTTCCTCGGGCTGCAAGTTCTTGCTTCGTCGCGTTTTGGCCTAATCTTATCCCGCAAAATGGATGAGAAAATGCATTTGCGATAGAATTATCTCCACAATACTTATTCATGGAGAAACAGCTTCAATTTCCTGGCAAAGTTGGATTGGGCTGAGTTGAGAGAATGCAAAGTACAGAATTTCATGTGCAAGAGCACAATTTTTAGGCTGTAATAAATACAAAATAATACAAGACGTGCGGGACTCGTAATTCACCTTGTGTAAACAATCACAGGATAACGTTCACATAAACACCACTAACATCGAAATGAAATTGAATCTCTTCAATTCGGGAATTCAAATGCTCAAACTATGAAAAATCATATATGCCTGCACAAGCATAAAATTTATGGCTCGGGGAACGGTAAATTATGCTACCGACATAAATGCAACCAACCATTTCCTTACAACTTGAACTGTCTTGCGAGCATGAACATTTTTCAACAGAGTACGGGGAAGTGGAGAAGGAATTTGAGGAGAGGGGGTGGGGAAAAAGAAGGATCAAGAGATTTCTGCACAAAAAATAGAGTAATGATTATGCAGATGTTTCCCTTGTACAGATGATGATAGATTTCACTATCAACCAAATAGGCATGTAAAAGATACACACACCACTACTTCATAACACTCCAAGCTAAAACTTTATTCTTCCACATTTTGACACCTCCTCTAATCTTCCCTCCCACTCGATATCCAAAAGAGCAAAAATTCATTGGCTTTCTGTTTATTTGTATAATGATCTGATTCCCTCCCAGCCACTATGACGAACGCAGCCTTCCCCTGCCACAGGTAAGAGGAACTTTGTATTATGCAGTCATTGAATCACAAAATCATCAACCATGAGTTCAAAACTTAATATGATAGTAACATGACAGAAAAGCAAGAAGAAGCGCAGCAAACAAAAGCATCATAAGAAGAAATCAGGTGCAAAAGAAAAGAACAAGTGCCTTGATTCAAGTGAACATCTATAAAAACAAGAAATACAGTTCCACAAAGACACCAAATGCGATAAACGGGGGCACCTGATCAAAAGCCCATTCTTAGCAGGATATTTAACTTTGAACTGAACTGCAGGGTCAAGTAACATGTTAAATGAGCCATGGACCTATATGAGATGCCTAATGCTATGCAAAAAGCACTACCCTTATCTGAGATTCATTAACCTTTATTTGGTCCCTCTCACTAGAAAAAGACAGTAACTTATATGCTGCTTTCCTTTAGACTTAGTTTTAGGATTATAAGGTCACTTTGATTTTTTTGATATTCAAACGAATAAATCTTAAATCAGTCAAGGCATGAGTAGATCTTCATTTATATGAAATATAAAGTGACCATAGACGCTCAACATATCACAGTCTCAAAATCAAATCATACTGAATTGTCAATGTTGAGAACTCAAGTCTAAAGCAGCTCTAAACATAATATTTACAACATTTATCACTAATTAATTGTATAGCGCACAACATTACGGAATGCAATAATTCAGTCAATATATGGAGTTTAAACAAAGAATTGACACACCATCACAAGAAATCTGGTGGCAGGTCTTTCCATAACTTGATAGAGTAAGAATTTGAATCTCAGACTTTAGGACTAATCCTAACTGTAAATTAGTATTAGAATGAGAAATAGAAGAATGAAAGAGAATTAGAGAGTTCAGAGCAGAAATTGCAGAATTAGAGGAGGAAAAAGAAGACAAAAGAGAGATTTGGAGAGAGAAATTTCATTAATTCTCAACTTGTAGTCCTGCCAAAAGGGGGAACCATTACATATATGGTAAAACAAATATGCTGAGCTGTGCAGGCCCAAATTGGCACGAGTTACAGCAGCAATAATACTATCTTCTAGAATCTGTAGTACTCACTAACTTGTCCTTTCTCTGTAACTTCTATTTCCAATTATTACCCTTTTTCCTTTCATAAACAACAATACTCCCCCTTGAGAACATTCTTGTCCACGAGAACAACAAAACTCAGGAAATTGGTGCTTGATGAAGGTAGTATCCTCCCAGGTAGACTCAACTGTAGGAAGATGACTCCATTTGATCACAAGTTGGGAAATCTGATTGTCACCCTGCAAATTGGTGCGACTGTTGAAGACTTTTTCAGGTTGCAACAGAAATCCACCTTCAACCAGAGGTGGAAGAGAAAGAATAGGAGTAACATTGTCTCCAACTTCCTTCTTCAACAAGGAGAGATGAAAAACAGGATGGATTCTGCAGCCCTCAGGCAACTGAAGCTTGTAGGCCACCTTGCCAATCTTTGCAATTATCTGATAGGGTCCATAATATCTAGCAGTGAGCTTGAGAGACTTGCGAACAACAAGCGAGGACTGCCTGTAGGGTTGTAGTTTCAAGTAAACCCAGTCACCTATAGAGAATTCTCTGTCAAAACGGCCCTTTTCTGCATACTGCTTCGTCTTGTTCTTTGAGGCTGCCAACTGATCTTTGAGATAGATGGTCATCTGTTCTCTAGATCTTAGTAACTCTTCCATAAAGGCTATTGTAGTTGTAGAAGATGGAAGAAATGGCAAGGGAGAAGGAAAGCTATATGCAGCCTAAAATGGACTCATTTTAATGGCACTATGATAACTAGAATTGTATCAAAATTCTACTAAGCTCAACCATACTGTTTAGGCTTGTGAAACATCATACACTTGAGATAGGTTTCAAAACATCTATTTAGCCTCTCAGATTGACCATCAGTCTAAGGACAGTAGGCTAAACTACATAGCAACCTAGTTCCCAATAGCTTGATAAATTCTTGCCAAAAGTTGCAGCTTAATTTCATCGATTGCCACTGGACTTATACTTTAATAACGGATCAGTAACAATAAAAAATTTTGGCACAAAAAAATACCTGAACATTTAAATAACTATAAAAAAAAGTCACCTTAATCGGTTTCCTTAGATTTTCGATTGATAAACGATAATGTAACTATTAATATCAGCTAAAAGATTATCATATAAGAACTCTACGTCGTCTGACAACTAAAAAATGAACATGTTAATTGTACATGTGACAATACCAAGTGTTCAGTAGGACACAAACACCGCTACATTGCCATCGTATAGTTGATGCATCCATTGTTTTTAGTCATCGAGTGATGTCGCACTCCTACATGATAATTTTTAACTGCTATCAATAGCTACATCTTCATTTATCAATCGAAAATGTCATCAAATTGGTGAAAGTAACTTTTCTCGTAAACTTCTAAATGTTTAGGCATTTTTCTGTAGCAAAATTATTTATTGTTACTGATCCGATATAAGGGTACAAGTCTAGCGACCATTGATGAAATTAAGCCCAAAAGTTGCCTGTAAAAACTTTACCTTTGTCTGAAATTATAGTCCGGGACATACCACACAGCTTAAAGATGGTATCCAAGGAAACTTGAGCAACCTTGGAAGCATTGAATGGATGTGCTAAAGGAGTGAAATGAGCCAACTTGGTAAACCTATCAACACCACTAGGATAGTGTCAAAACCATTAGATTTAGGCAGCTGCTCAATAAAATCCATACTAATATCCTACCAAGCCTGTTTGTTAATGGGTAATGGCTGCAGTAGATCTGGAGAGGGAATTGATTCACCTTTACATCTTTTGCATACATTGCATCATAATATCCAATCCACCATATTCTTCTACATGCTTGGCCAGTAAAAATTCTATTGGAGCCTACGAAGAGTCCCCTAATGCCTGAATGACCACCAAGTGTAGAATCATGACTGACTGCTATCAGTTTCTGCCTTAGGTCAATAGAAGAGTGTTACAGCTGTAATTAATATATTATATTTTAAGTAATTATCTTATTTAGGAGATATTATTTAATTAGGAGATTTTATTTGATTAGAAAGTTTTATTTTATTTAGGATTTATTTTCATATGGTAGGATTTTTTTAGTACTT
>CANXYI010970970.1:0-10338 GCA_948208565.1 Hura crepitans | reverse complement strand
ACTCATCCCCTCTTTCTTTCTTTTTCTTTCTTCCTTTGATGTCCCGATGCCATTTTCATCTTCTCACCACCATTTTCATTTCTTTAAGCAAACTTTTCCCTTGCCTATTACCACCATAAGTCCTTTAATTATGTTAGAAATTGACTTGTGAAGGTGTTGGAGGCCATAAAAGTCCCTAGATTGCAAGAAAATTCAAGGAAGCTAAGATGTATATAAAAGAGGACTAAAAGGGCAACTTTTTATGTGTAAGTATTTCAACCCTTCTTAATTTATTTCTCAAGGGATTTAATGATTTTAAGAACACCTATATGATTGGAATTTATTTTGGAGGTGTGTGATTTTTTGTGGATTTTTGAAGGGATGTTGGCATGAATGGAGAAAAAGAAGAATGAGGTGTTTTATGGTCTTTTTCAAGCTTAAAGTGAAGCATTCAACTTCTCTAATAGTGAGGTAAGTGAATTTAAGGCATTTAAAGCATTATCAATGGAATTTTTATGTGATAGGCTAGGATTATTTGCATAAAAATGGTGTGAATTATGGCTAATGTATGTGAATTGGTGTTTTAGTTACATGTTTAGGCTAATTTTGTATGTAAGTCATGGTTAGATTATTGATTTGAAGAAAAATGTGTGGAAAGGCAAGATATCCTTTTGGCCAAGAGCCTTGGGCAAGGTTGTGTGTGCATAGTTTGTTTAGGTGGCTTTGTATGATATCTAAGTTATATGACATGAAAGATGCATGAAATGTATAGATATATGGTGAGAATTATGTGTTTTGTTGTTTGTTTTCTTTTGGCCGAGAGGTTGTTAGGTGGGTAGGCTAAGTGTATGGCATGAGTCTTTAGCATATGGTATGGTATATGGCTTGCCATTGATTGTATGTGAGGTGTAGGCAAAGAGAATGGTAAAATATAGCTTGTGTGTGTGTATGTGTCTGTAATATGTCTAAGGCATGATTAAAGTGTATGTTGCCTTAGTTTGCATGGCAAAGACATAATGTGTGTGTAAGCATGCTTGTGTGATGTTTAAATGTGTGTATATGTGCTTGAATGTGATTGAAAGCATGTGTAAGGAAAATTGATACTTTTGGCCGAGAGCTTTATAGGGTAAATTGGCATGAAAATGAGGTATGGTTTAACTAGCATATATGTGTGTAATGGCATGACATTTGTGGCATAAAGGTGGCATTATTCATATGGCATGATCTAGGTGAATGTGCATGATTAGTATTGCATGAAATCAATAACATATGGGACACTTTTAAAGGATGAAAAAAAGATTGAGAAATAAACTTGAAATTGGCTCAAAATGGCATGAAAAATAGACTCTTAAATTGACTTATTTTAGGCACGAAATTGTACCTTAAAGTGACATAACATGTGATGTTTATGTACCTTGGCATGTAAGCCATTTGTATGGAAAATTGATATACTTATTTAAGCTTGGCTTTAAGCCTATGGATATACATGACCATAAGTGCAATTGCCATTGAAAAAGGCCTAAAAATGAACCTAAAATGTCTATTGAAAATAGGTAAAAAGACCTATAATTATCTCGTTAAAAATGGTTTTGGGACTATAATTAAGTTAACTGCCCAGCATGTGAACAATAAAGCCAAAATTTTGGACTAGACTTAATTTAATTTGTTTTTGATTATGCCTTTAGAAATGAGTTAAAATGTGACAGAAAAATTTACTAGTAGTTGCCCGGCAAGGCTAAAAATGACATGTAACTATCCAGGTCAAAAATTGAGTGTTTGATAAAAATTTTAACTACATATTTTTCAAATTATAATATTATAAAAAGATCATTAGTAAAGAAATGAACTTAAAATGAAGTTACATGGTCCATTAGTTAGACACCCGCTAGAAGGGTTGATGGGTCAACTTAAGGATTAATAGTTGCTAAACTATTTGTTTATTAGACTAGGCTAGTGTAGTGGCCAAGGTTTATAATTGAGCCAGTGCACTAGTTTGTAGGGCAAACACACTTAATTGTTGACTATATTTTAGACTACGCCAGTGTAATGGCAAAGGTCCTTGGAGGGGCCACTGCACTAGTCTACTAGGTAAACACAAAGGAATTATTTGACATGTTTAATGCCTTTAGGAGATCTATGGAATGATCTTTATGCATAGTTACTCAGTACTTTTTCCCCTTAAGAGGTTCGTATGAACTAATCCCTATAGCTATATTAGGGTGGTTCAGCGGTCGAGGTCCAAAATATGGGCCACTACACATTTTTCAGTTCCTTCTTGGTCCAGTGTCTGTAAGCATCATCTATCTAGTCAGGCCTATGAAATGGACTTAAAATAGTGTTAAAATGTAAATTTAATGAATAAGCCTTACTGGCATTTTGGTAAATTTGAAGAAAATATGACATATCACCTAAATGGCATCTGTCATCTAGCATATTGCTCACGCACTACACCTGGACCATTATTTTTATGCTTGCTTGTGCATATCAATGCATATGGCATGTTTTAAATGGTTTAAATTCACTACTGAGTTTTATACTTAGCGTACCCGTGTTGTGGTATACAGGTAATAGGATAAGTAGGATAGCCTCGATGATGGTGTAATATAGCCATACAAGTGTTTAAGGGTAAAGAAAGTTCTTTTTCTTTTTAGTAGTGGCACTAATGTAAATCCTGTAAGCTTGGGTTAGCATGCTTTATAAGCTGCTATGTCTATATATAAAACCTAGATGTGATGTATATAAGCAGGTGTTATGTTTATTTTATTTGCTTGTGGTTTTGATAACTGTGGGCCTAAGAACCTGTATGTATGATTTTGATATATGTCTAATGTGTGCTGATGTTGATTAGGGGACCAGAAGGGTTAAAATGGGGGAATATGGATTGTGTGCCTATAGAAGTGTTTTTAATAAGTGGAAAAAAAGTTTAATATGTCACCGGGTAGCCGTTATGCTACCTAATTTTCTATGACTCGGAAAATTTCTATAAATGGTTTTTCTAAGTCTTTCAGACCATGTATGAAAATGCTTAAGGATTAGATTGGACATCTAAGCAATATCTGATAAAGTTCCAGAACAGTCCATAAGTGTTAAGGAGTTTACCTCTAGAGAAATCCTAAGATGGGTGACCTATCAGGCTTATTCAGGAATCTGGTAGGGGGGGTCATAGGGAATGAAAGTGGCATCGCTAGTGAAAGAAAAGAGAAAGGGATTTGGCACTATTCATCATTTGTAAAGAGTCAAATTGTAACACCTTAATACCCAACTGATAGCCGATTCAAATATAGGATGCCACAAGTGATATCTCTTAGCTGATCCGATTGGTAAATCTAGAGGAAAGACATTGCACTAACTTATTTAACGTACTATTATTAACTACAAACACCTATCTATAATCATATAATCTAGGGCCCACTATTTATCATATACATGAGTGCCAATCTAATAATGTTACTCCCCTTATACATGTATTGCCAAATTGAACTCCTTAACCTACACTACTTTGCTTGAGGTTACTACTTATACTCTTATCTACTACCTATGCACTAGAAAAGCCAGTATGCAAAGCAATGATGCTTAGTGGTGTATTCAATAAAATATGTGTAACATGCAAGCACATAAGCACGTATCATAAATATGATAACATTAACAATTTATAATAATTTTATGTCATAGCATATAAATCATTATAAGATATCAGGTTTAATATATTCTCAGCAAAGAAACATATATTCACACAACATAAATAAAATTTTCCCTTCTCTAATTAGCAATATAAATTGAGTTCATAGTTCTCTTAAAAATAATTATTTCATGTTCGATCAACTTTCTTTAATTGACAATATTCTTGTCTCTCTAAAAAATATCTTCTCTTCACATCTATATTACATTCACATGCTGACATATTATAGTATAATCATTGCTTACATTAATTTACCTTACACTGTGGAAATAAAAATGTTATTTATTTGGCTTTCTAGTTTACCTCTTTTGCTTTTAACACTTCTTGCATAATCATTTTAATTTACCTTATTGATTTCCTTTAATGTATTACTCTTGTCACCATAATTCTATTGAATTAATTGAGATTAAATAACTTTTATATGAGTTAGTCACTCAATGTTCTTGTTTGATCATTAAAACCTTTCTTATTAATCTGCATTTTTATTAACTTATTAATTTAGGTAGCCCATATTTCCTAGACAGAACCACACTACTAGATTGAAAGGATGCATTATAATACTTTTAAATCATGCCAAGAATGTTATAAGTTTATCACAATCATTATTATTCACATTCAATTATGTCATTCTATTTTAGGCCCATACTAGAGAGACTGCAGTTAAAGACACTGGATAATGGGATCCAAGTTGTGTAGTGGCCCACATTTTAGACCTTGGTAGCTGCATCTAGCTTGTCTAGTAGTAGGGATCAATCCATGTGAACCTCCCAATATTGAATTGGCAGATGGCAGGGATCAGTCCTATAGACCTCCCAACATCTGTAGGGAATAGTAGGGATTAGCCTCATAGGACCTCCCAATATCCCAAATTAGCATGTCCATCATATCTTGAGTGGATAACAGGGATTAGCCCTATAAGAGCTCTCAATATCCATAAATAAATCAAATGGGTAGCAGGGATTAGCCCATATGGACCTCCCAATACTTGATTGTGTAGGGCTTAATATCAGAACCTCAATAGCTACACTCGCCATCAAACATCACATGCAATGGCCTTAAAGCACTAAAACCCTAAGTTGCTGCTAATTCCTTAGTTAACTGGTCAACCCATCCTATAGGTGTCTAACTAATATAAGCCAAATCATAATTACCAATTACTTGATATAGTTATAGGTAATTTCTATTGTTATGGCACCATTTGTGTATTATAGTTATGGGCACTTGTACACTTACAAACATTCCGCAATTACATATCACTTTACAAGTAAAACCCTATTCATTGGTCAACTTCATAATTCCCATTCTCAAGTCATCCCTATGAAATTATCTAGTACATTTACATCAATAATTTTGCATATATGTTACTGTTATTTCCATATTTCATGTCATCATTATTATTACATTTAACTGCATTGTCACATCTAAAACATTGTTGCACATTTACCCATAACATGCCATAGTTCCATATAAAAAATGATCACTTCCATACATCGTGTACACTTATTATACATAACCACCATTAGCATATACAACACATATTTATCATTTCTTATTTTCTTTTTATTAATCATGAATAATATATTATTAATTTTTATTTAATCAATGTCCCTAAAATTATCTATCATAAGTTTTATATATTACTCTCAATCATTATTTTAATTATTTAATAATTTTCTATTAATTATCATCTATTGTTACTTTAATTATAGCACCCCCTACCTGGTCCGTACACTGAACCCAAATTAGGAGTGCCACTGCATACTGATATCCGATACTGTATAACCGTAAAACTTGATTAATTAAAAACTTTTCATTAAATAAATAATAAACCAACTTCTTGGCTTATAGAGTTATAAAAACATTAAGAATCATTCGACACGTATATCGAGGTAAATATTAAGGTCATCGTGTCAAAAATTTGGCAGCATAATAGCTATACCGAGACACTTTTCCAAATTTTTACCTACTTAAAAACACTTCAAAAACCTCAAATAACTCATGTCCAACTCCAATAGGTCCTCTTAACCCTCCAAATCACATCACAGCACAATGAGCCTTAAGCTCAACTCAGACAACATTCTCATATGTAAGATCATAATTTATCACATAATCATGCGAGAAAAATAAAGCTTTTGCAATATTACAACTTTAGTTACAAAAATAACCCAAGTTACAAATTAGGCCCAATCGCTCCAGAATCACAAGAGCACACTACTAGTATTACATTTACATCATTACACTATTACAAAATGATTAAAAATACCCACATTGGGGCTATCTTCAAAAGTCTCCTCTGGTGTAAAAGCTTTGGCTCTAATCTACTACTTTGTTACCTATGCATCAAAAACAGGTAATGCGCTAAGATTTCACTTAGCGGTGTAATCACTTTAACTACATATAGCAATTTTTAAGCATACATTTAAGCAATATGGATCAAATGAGTCATTTCAATACCATACATATGCACGTATTACAAAAATAACAAAATTATGCAAATTTAGCACTTACTTGCCTTTAATAACTGAAAACAACATTATATCCATAATAACATCTGCATTGTTGTTAACATACTTAAACAACTTTTGCATATGAAATACTCATACATTGGTCATAAACATACACATGCTTCATAATACATGGCAACGAGCATAACAACATGCATTTTTAAGCCATTAACATACCTATGCGGTATTACTGCATATTCGGGTTTTAAGACCCTAGGTGTATTAACATGTACATATTATGAGTATAAAACTCCATATACATCATATAAATGGGTTTAACCCAACATTATACCAAATATAAATATCATGTACAATGAATCATTTAAAATGCACCTAACATTATTTTGCACTAATTTATGTTATAACCGTAATTATTCTTTTTATTATAATTATTTGTTCAATTTATACCCATACTAAAGAGACAACTATCCAAGGCTGGATAGCGGATAATGGGCTACTTGAAGGTGCTTAAATAGCATACTAAAGGCACTAGTATCTATGGATACAAAATGCATCAACTTGAAGGTTTGCACATATGTAGTGCTATACAGTGGCCTGAAAGCCTAGTGCTCATTGACACAAAAATGCGTATCAGAACATGATAGCATACTGTCTGAACGTATACATTGTAGCTACTAATCCTTGTTGACTGGTCAACCTGTACATACTATGTTGTTTAACTTTATAGGTATCATTATACTTGTTGATTATTTCATTCTAAGTCATTTTTAATGCATAACATAGTTATTGTTATTTCACACATACACTATCCTAATAGCCATTTCACATCTCAACGAGGCCTAAATATCTTGCTAAGCAACATATTTTAATTGATGTGTAACATTGCCAAATATAAGCTCATACGAGTTTAAAACACCGATTAGGCACATCGCCTCGATGTAAAAAGTTAGAATAACTCAAGCAAACTCATAAATATGCATTTCATCATTTCTTTCATCAATAACATGCCTTAAAAGTGTCTAATGGATCAAAGCTATGCATGACAAACACATATCGCATTATTTGCCATTTTTCACACAATATAGGTATTTTAAAGATAAACATGCGTTTTATGCCCATATACACATCAATAAACCATTTGACATGTAAATAGGCATTCAGCCAACACTAAGCATGCATACTTTAGTCATCATAAATGCACATTCAAAATGGCACTTTGTCACACAACACAATATTTGAGTCATTTACATATATAATTCACAATTACGCATAGATGGCTTACATATACAAATATCGACCTCTATATGCTCGAGGCCATAAAAACACACATACATATGCATATATAACTCTATTTCATGTTTAGGTGCTCAAAATCACATCCGTATACTTTTAACTAGTCACACACAGTCATATTGCATTAATATTGTAAATTAACTTTATACGGTCTTAAAATCATATAACACATTCCTTAATTAATATTACCATAAGAATGCATTATTCATGCATAATCCATTTTAAACTATCACATTACATATATTCATCATACATTTATTCCATACATGCCTAATTATGCATTAACTACTCATTATATTATTAAATGCCAATTATGTCAAAATGAACATAATAAGTTCATAGGCATTTTCATCTAATTAATGTGATTACACTTACCAAAATAAGTTGCACGAGATAACCAAAGCCGGCCTAAGCCTTCTCCTTGCCTTGGAAAGCTCAGGTCGACGCCTTGCCTACAAATTCAAAAGGGTATAAAATTCAATAAATATTATAAAATAATCTTTATGTCAAAAAAATATTTCGAGCCTAGATATATCCTCTACAACACCCTAGGAACCTATCAAAAATAAAATTTATAGAAATGAAAAACCCAAGAGAGAGAAGGTTACTATATACCTTAGAATTCTTCTCAATTTTTCTCTCAAAATACTCCGTCATTCCTAACTATTTTGATGTCTATGGGCTTGTCTCAAGATGCTCATCATTTCAAGTATAAGCTCATGGAGTGAGTCCCTCCATGGAGGAAGAAATCAAAGGAAGAGATAGAGAGAGGGGGTGGACAATTTTTGGTGGAGAAAGGGGTGTGTCAGTGTTTATGGTATGAATGGGAGGAAAATAAATTTTCTACTATTTATACTTTTTCCATAATTAATTTTTTCTTTTTTCAAAAAATATTATAGCCAATAGGAAAGTTGGTTTTCCCCTAGTTCTATCCCAAAAATAAGATAAATCTAGGCCTTAAATTCTCACAAAATCCCTAGCATAAACTATGACAAAAACTCAAAAAATTAATGCATTTTATGTCCCAAAAATTCAGTAAAAATACTTTTCAATCTTAGAAAATTTTGATTCCAAAGCTAATGGGCTATTTGACATATTTGAGTATCAGGTTGTAATATTTTTAGATTTTGAGCAACTTTTTATTTTATTTACGGTTCAGCTTTGCTTGCAACACTATTTATAGGATTTTCTAACCATCCAAACAACTTCAGATTAGCTTCAAACTTTGCCTAAAATTCTCTCATAATTAATACTACAATCGGTACATTTAGTGTGACTCGAGTTTCGAGAAGCACTATTTAACTCAAAAAGTACTATTCACAAGATTCGAGATTTTCGAGTCGTTACATTTCTTCCCCTTTTAGAAAAGTTGTTGTCCTCGACATACCTAATTCCAAGAGATATGAATACTATTCCTGCATTTGAGCTTCACTTTCCCATGTCGCTTCTTCCATGCCATGATGTCACCACCATATTTTCACCAACAACACAGTTTTATTCTATAATTATTTAACCTCTCTTGCTAAGATACTAATAGGTTCTTCCTCATATGATAAGTCTAGTCGTATCTCCACTTCCTCAACTATCAACACATGTGAAGGATCCAATCTATGTCTTCTCAGCATCAAGACATGAAACACATCATGAATCTATTGCAACTTTAGAGGTAAAGCCAGTTTGTAGGCTAATGGACCCACATGCTCTGTGATCTCGTATAGTCCAATGAACCTCGAATTCAACTTCACTTTCATACCAAAACTCAACACCTTTTTCTATAGAGATACTTTGAGAAAAACTTTATTACCAACCTTATACTCAATATCTCTTTTCTTTAAATCTGTATAGGATTTATGTCTATCTGAAGAAGCCTTCAGCCTCTCTCTGATGATCTTTACCTTCTCTTCAGTATCCCTGACCAAATTTAGTCCTATAAGTTTGTGTTCACTCAACTTGTTCTAACAAAAAGAGTCCTACATCATCTCCTATATAATGCCTCATAAGGAGCCATACCAAGGCTTGCTTGGTAACTGTTGTTGTAAGCAAATTTTGCTAATGACAAATATCTATCCCAACTGCCTTTAAGCTCTATGGCATATGGTCGAAGCATATCCTCCAGAATCTAAATGATTCTCTTTGACTGACCATTCGTCTAAGGATGAAAAGCCATGCTGAAACTAAGTCTAGTCCCTAAAGTATTATGGAGCTTCCTCCAAAATCTTGATGTAAAATGGGGGTCTCTGTCTAAAATGATAGACGAAAGCACTGCATAAAGCCTAACTATCTCATCAACATATAGCTCAGCCAACTTCTCCAACGAATAATCCTTTCTCATCAGAATAAAGTGAGCTGACTTGGTCAATCTATCTACCACTACCTAAATAGAATCATACTTGTTCCTAACCATCGGTAATCCAATTACAAAATCCATAGTGACTCGATCCCATTTCCATTCTGGAATTGCTATGGGATGTAACAAACTAGAAGGAACCTAATACTTGGCCTTCACTTGCTGACAAGTGAGACATCTTGTTATATAATTAGGTATATCCCTCTTTATACCTAGCCACCAATATATCATCTTTAAATCTTGGTACATCTTAGTACTGCTAGGATGCATATCATATGGTGCATTGTGTGCTTCTTATAAAATTTGCTATCTCAAATCCTCCTTGTCTAGCACACAAAGTCGGTCATGATAATACAAATAACCATCTTCCTTAATCACAAACTCAATAGACTTCCCCTCTTGGATCATACCCATGTTACTCTGAAGCCTATGATCAACTTTTTATTATTTTTTCACCACCTGCATCAACTTTGGCTTGACTTGTAACTCGGCTAACAAGCCACCGTCATCTTGTGGCTTCAAGCTAATATGCATCACCTTCAAAGTTGACATAAGCTTCCTACTGAAGGCGTTTA
>CANXYI010970851.1:0-12572 GCA_948208565.1 Hura crepitans | reverse complement strand
TTGCTTGTCATTTTTATCTTGCATCAAGTTTGCCTTTGAAGCCATCTCCTTTGCCTTTGAAGCTTTAATTTCCTTTCGATTAGTATCCTCAACAGTGTATTTAGTGATCATAGAATCCCAAATCTCTTTTACTTCCTTGTACGAATAGTAGACATCAAACAATTCATTAGAAAGAGTACTAATAATTGTGTATCTATATACCTTATTTGTATAAATCCATAACTTCAGTTGTCTAGCTGAAGATTCTGATGGCTTGGAGTCAGTGAGTGCAAAGGCTACTCTATGCATGTCTAGGACAGAAAATATGCGCTCTTGCCACCTTTTGAAGTTATCTCCATCGAATACTTCAATTTTGGAGATATCGAGGAATGGCTTGGCATACGAAACAGTGGGCACTAGAGGCACTGTTGGAACAGCTGAGACTCTAATAGAAGCAACAGCATGGATAGTGGTCGGGGACCTTGAGATAGTAGCAGCGTCATTTGTATCGTCCATAACTATCCTTAAGATTGTTGGAAAAATCGTACTAAGCTTGAGGTGTGTAAGGACACTGTCCTTAAGGATAATTCGCCAACACAAATGATTTTGGCGTATCCCTCAGGATACAATAAGCTCTTCTACTTTGCAGTAGGGGCAGTAAACAGCAGAAAATAAATACTTTAGAATCCAACAAAGAGGAAGTAAGTAATTTTCGGTGTGTAAATAGAATGAAATGAATTACTATTTATAGGCTAGATAGTAACCATCAGTGAGGAAAATAGGCGATGTGGGATTCTTATTTATAGGCCAGATAGTAATCATCAGAGGAGTAAATAGGCGATATGGGATTCTTAGTCTTTTGGAATATATTATATAAATATTTACAACATTTTGTAGTGGAATCCAAGCAGAAATACTACTTAGAAATTAGAGAGTATTCAAAAAATAGATTAGGATAGTGGTAACCAGTAGAGAGTTTAGAGAAATAAAGAATAAGGAAAGAGACAGAAAACTATAAAAGAAAAGTGAGGTGAAGGAGTGGTTGGCTGCTATGAGCGATGGCGCTAGATATAGGAGGGCTATTATGGGTGGTGGCAATAACTAAAGTTCATTCAACAGTGATAGAGGAGGCGTGGGTAGTGAGATAAGAGCCTAACAACAAGTGTTTGATGTTACAAGCTAAAGAAAGAAAATGAGAAAAGAAAGTAAAACGGTTAAGGGCAAAAGAAGAAAGGAGGAAAGAAAAAAAGAAAGGCAGTGAAAAAGATGAGATATATATATGAGAAAGATGAGTTATTGGCAGAAGAAAGAGTGGAAGAAGAAAAGGTTTATATATAAGGATTAAAGACCAATTTACCCTTAAGTTTTCTTAGGCAAATGATTTAAGTCAAGGATAATTTTGTCATTTCATAAATATTAAAGATTCTAAACAATAAGCATCTAATTAATTGACTTTTCTATATATTAGTAATATATGTATATATAATCACTCAATTTTAATTATTCTTAAATTACATATCTAAAATGAGCATCTAATTAATTGGCTTTTCTATATATTAGTAATATATGTATATATAATCACTCAATTTTAATTATTCTTAAATCACATATCTAAAATTACATAAATTAATCACGAAGATAAAAAAAGAAATAAAAATTTAACCTCAAATCAAAATTCTAATTATTTATTTCTAATTATAAAAATGATCAACTGACCTTTTAGAAATAATATGTTTCAAAATTTTATCAAGACAATATTAAAAAGCGAAATTAGGATTTTAAATAAAGATTATAACCAATAGGAATAAATAAAAATAATTTTTAATTTAATTAGATCCCTTCTAACATTTTTAATATTTAACTGATCCATTTTCTTTTAAAAATATGATATTGAGAAATATTTAAAATTAAATAAATTACAAGGTTTCATAAGTAGAAAAAAATTTTAGATGAGATTAAGTTATTCAATATTTCTTCGGTAATTATGCATTTAAATTACTTTTGAAACTTGAGATTTTGATAAATCATAATAAAAACTAGTTTTACATGATCGATAATTGAAATATATTCTAATTATATAAATTTCATATTTTTAAGAAAAAATAATCCATAATTAAATAAATTTTTAGAAGAATAACAATAACGAATTGTATCAAAATTTGATAGGTCAACTATAATTCTAAAGTAAAATTCTTAAAAATAATAAAATAATTACCAAAATTATGTTCCCGTCCTAAACAAAAAGTTATTTAATAAAATTCGTAGGGTGCTTAACACCTTCCATTCAAATGAATAACCACGAACTTAAAGAATGCAAACTAAACTTAGTATCCAATCACACTCAAATTGATTGGTGGCTTAATCAGATTTAATTCCTTAAGTTGAATAGTAATAAATAGATGTCATTTAGGAAACAATAACAGACAGAGGATCATTACAATTAAATATATAATTTTAGATTTTAATAAGAGAAGAAAGAATGTTTTAATGAAGACTAATAACAATGGTAGAATATTTTATAAGTAAATATTTTTAGGAAATAGCAAATTAAATCATTAAAATACAAATTGACCTCAATTCATTAACAACTATAATTCTAAATCAAGAATATGAACATAATAAAATGTTATTTCAAAAAATTTGTTATAAATTAATAATCACAAAAGAATTCATTTACGATTAATGATAAAAAAAATGGCAAGAAAAAGTAAACGGTAAAAAAGTGAAATATTGGTAAATAAAAAAATAATAAAAAATATTACAGGATACCTAACATCTTCCCCATATATATATATAACCCTAAACTCAGAAAGTAGATCAAATCATTCAGTAACTAACTGAACCCTAATCGGTTAGTGGTGACTTTTTTAAACTACGACGTTCAGGTTCCGATGACTATACATGTGCTGGGGCTCGAGTGTGATGACAACAATATCATTGGCTTCCTCAAGTAAACAACCTATTAATGCTGAATGCTCAAGCAAAGAGTCATTAAAATCCTCATCAAGATCCTCTAAATATATTTAATCTTTTAAACTTTGACACTAAGCCCTAATTTCTAAAAAAGCAAGGATCATTGCCCCTTGATCTTCAATTACTACTTCTTTGTTGCCTTCCTTTGTAGCAATACATTTCCATTATGTGATAGATTCCCTTTTCCCAATTTAGAAACCATTACGACATTTCTACCGATTTCATTATCATTAAACCATCAGCCAATATTCTCATCATAGATGAGCCTTTTAATAATTTTACTGCGATTGTTGAGTTGGACTTCGAATATAGCCTTCAACTCCCTTTTCATCTTTTTTATGAGACCATCATGAAATCACATAATTTTTCCCTAAATTAACTTTATCCTAATGGTTGGGTCACTTGGCTTGCTTTTAGGCTGTCTGTGCCTAACTCCAAATCCCTCATTCACTGGAATTATTTAGTTACTTTTACTACCTTTCTCACCAAATCAATAAATCCTTTGTAAATCTCACTACTCGAACCAACCGTTCATTATTTGATCTAAATACTTCTATTAAAGGTTAGAAAGAAAAATTCTTGTTTTTTTGTCTAAAAAGGTTGGGGAGATTTTCCTCTTCACTAAATAGAAAGAGTCATTCATATAAAAGACTATGCATTATAATATGCTCATGTCTATCCTGATAAAGCATTTTGATTAAGTAACACGAAAAATTCTCTCTTTTTCATTGAACTCGTGCTTTCTTATTTTTATCTTCTCAAGGGCCAACTCTTTTTGCAATCTCAAGTGAGTTTTTCAAAATATTATTTCCTTTCCAAGTATACTTACATTTCTCGATTTCTTTTCTTCATTTCAAGCATAAAAGATATAAAGACCATGAAACTGGAAGTGTTGATGGAAACAACTAAGAAGGTGAAGGCTGAAACTAGAAAGTGAAAGCATCACATGGTGGTGCACTCTTCTAAAGATAACCCATCTGATGATATTTTGATCGATCCACTACCCAAAGTGGCAGCTAATGCTGAGCCGCCTATTGTTTCTCAAGTTATAGTGGACATTATGGATATAATTGGTGTTCACTTCTAGGAAAAATTTCCCAAACCAAAAGAGTCTCTAACAAAATTTCTCCTCATCCTAGATATGAAGGAAACCCTAGAGAAACAACTAAAAAAGAAGGCTTACATTAGAACTCCTTTGATATTAGAGTATTTTTGGCACTCTATTGATCTAGCTGGTGATGAAGAGAGGTGCGTCCCGTGTGATAATCTCAATGAGTTGGTGGCATTATACACCAGCTGCATTTTAGAGGTAATTTTACCCCAACACATTGTTATGGTTTTTGAGTTTATAATTATTGAATAACCTTTTTCTCTATTATAGGGTGTTCAACTTGTCACTTCTTTAAAAAAGAACCTTATGACAAGCATATTCAAGATTCTAAATCAAGTCAAAAAGAGCTTGAAGACAAGAACCAAGAGCTATAAGTAAAAGCTTAAGAGCTTAACAAATCCAAATAGCTTGCCTCTTCTTAAGCCTTTAGAATTAAAGAGATAGAAAAGAAACAGGCTGCTTTAAAGGCTCAGATCAAAAGTTTTAAGGAGGAGTTATCTAGAGAGAAGAAGAAATATTCTGATTTAAAATCTAGGCATTCAAAGAAATATGCTGATTTAAAATCTAGGCATTCAAGCGACTTATAAGCCAAGGAAAAAGAAATCATTGATAAGCTAAAAGGAGCAACGAACTCAATGTAGTTCCATATCTAGTCTAAGCTTGAAAAGAGATATACAGAGATAAATTTCTCTTAGTTTGAAGGCCTAAAACTTCCTAATAAAGTGAAGGTAGCCCTTCCTATCTCACTGATTTTGGAACTCAAGAGACCAACAAGGCTTAGTTTTGTCTTATCTTTTTGTGTATGTAAATATAGGTCTTAACTTTAATTTTTAGTAGCTTTAATGTAAGATCTTGAATCTTTGTACATTTGATCTAGCCTTTTTTTTTACTAAATTTAATGTATCTCTTTTCTTATTTCTAATGCCATTAATCAATTTTGTTATCGATTATTTTTAAAGTGTTTGTCACGCTTTTATTTATACGATATATTGCAATCCATTTGGATAACTGTCAAATCTGCTTGGATTCAACCGATCTTATGCATAATTTATGTTGTCATTATGTAATCCCACTTATGCTTATAATGGTATTTTGCACTTTTAACTTTCTTCTTGTAATGAGCTCATCACTTCATTATAGCTTAAACTTTAATATTCTCATAGGGTATTCTATGCCATAATTATCTGGGCAACCTTTGTTGAACTTTTTACCCATTTGGGTTTTCGCATTTCATATATTTGTATGACTATTTTGAGTCATTAGCTACTTTATAATAATTCTCACTTAATAAAAAATCTAAAATTTTACAAAAATAAATGTAGTAGTCTTAGGCTATATGGCTAACTAATTATCTAATGCTATTTGGCATCTTGTGCTTAAGATATTATTTAGCAATTTATGGCCCGTTCGGCCTATGTGGGAAAAAAGCAAGTACTTTATACAAAATACCTTTTAAGGTTGTCAATGTTCTATGCGCTTGGAACTTTTTTCTTATGAACAGTTTTTAGTTTATATGTTGCTAGCCGAAGTATTTATAATACCATATAGGGTCCTTCCTAATTGGGTATTAACTTGTCTACTTCTGCATTGCCTTGTTTGATTTCTGCCTTTCTGAGTACCAGATCTCCAACTTTATAATTTCTTTCTTTTACTTTTATGTTGTAGTATATAGAGATTTTCTATTTATAGGCATTTATTTTAATCATGGCCAACTCTCACCTTTCCTCTATCATATACATGTCTAAATTGCACTCCTCCATGTTTACTTCTTCATTAAGCATCTCTATTCTATATGATAGGAGCCCAATTTCAACTACTATTATAGTTTGTGATTTATATGTTAAGGAAAATAGAGTTTCTTCTATCGCCATTTAGCCTTTTGTCCTATAAGCCCATATAGCATTTAGCAACTCTTCGTTCTAGTTTCCTTTATATTCAACTAACCTCTTTTTCAACCCTTCTAAGAATGATCTATTTGTCAATTCTATCATTCCATTAGTTTAGGGATGAGCTATTAATGTGAATCTTAGTTGAATTTTAAAGTTGTGGTAAAATTTTTAAAATATGGCTAAATCAAATTATTTACTATTATCTATAATGATTATTTTTGGCAATCTAATTTTGCAAACAATAACTCTCCAAGCAAAGTCTCTAATTTTCCTAGTAGTTATTATTGCCACCAGTGCTAGTTTTACCCATTTTGAGAAATGATCCATCACTACTATCAAAAATCTCCTATACCATTTTATTGCTGGAAAAAAAGGCCAAAAATATAAACCCCTTTAATTGGACATCAAGCTTATGCCTATTAACTATTGACATGCTGAAGTTTCCTCAAGACTTTCCCATGAATTTGGCATTGCACATATTTTTGGTTATATCTTGCATGTCTTTATACATTATGGGCCAATAGTAGCCAGATAGTAATATTTTCCTGACAACCAATTGAGCACCTGCATGAACTACATAAAGACTTTCATGTATTTCTCATATCACATAATTGCCTTCTTTAGCCATTATGTATCATAGCCATGGATGCATTCTAGCCTTTTTGTATAATTGCCCATTTATGATTGAATATTATAATGCTTTCCAATGATCCTTTGTAATTTATTTTCCTCTTTCATCATTTCTCTATGTTCTAGATATTACTTGACTCCATCCATCCAGCTAGGTTACTATGATTTTTGGAATACCTTTGCTTGCTATATTCTGAGGATGTTGCTTTCTTCAATCATTATTCTTTTTGTAAGTGTAGATGATTTAGTTGTTGTACTTTAACCAGTTTATTTGCTTCTGTGTTCTCATCCCTTGGGATCTATTAAATCTTCCACAATCTAATTTGACTTAGTTTAGCTAGAAATTCGTTTGCTTTTGCCAAATAACATGCCATAATTTACTCTTTAGCTTTAAAATTCCCATTTATTCGATTAACCATTAACTGTGAGTTGCTCTTGATTATAAGATCTTCCGGGCTAATTTCTTTAGCTAGCTTTAAACCAGGGACGAATGCTTCATATTTGCTACATTGTTAGATACTTTAGAAGACATCTTCATGCCATATCTGATGTTGATGTTGTGCAGCCCTTTAAACATGACTCCTGCTCTAGCCTTTTGTTCTACTATTGTGCCATCCACATATAATTCCCATTTAGTTGATTTTCTTACCATTCTTGGGATCTACTCATCTTTTGTAAATTCAACAATGAAGTCTATGAGGATTTGAGCCTTCATAATGGTTTTAGGATCAAATCGCACGTCATAACATTGAAGTTTCATTGCCCATTCCACTATCTTTCATTTTAAGTCAGGTTTTTCCAAGATTTTTCTTAATGGATAGTCCATTCGGACTATTGTCATATACATCTCAAAATAATTTCTTAATCTACTTAAACCTATTATCAGCGCTTGCAATAATTGTTCCATTTTATTAGATTAGATCTCTTTCCCTTGCAAGACTTAACTTGCATAATACATCAGCTTTTACTGCTTTGAATCTTCTTTAACAAGTATCGATGCAATTATTTCTCCCAATATGGATAGATATAAGTATAGTTTTTCTCCTTGAACCAGTTAACTTAAGAGAGAAGGACTACTCATAAAGGTTTTTAATTCCTTAAATGCTTTTTGGCATTCTTTATCCCACTTAAAGTTTCCTACTTCCTTAATTTTTGAAGAATGAAAGGCATCTTTTAGTTGAGGATAAAATGAATCTTCCTAAAGCTATTATTCTTCCATTTTGTTTTTGCACTTCATTGATGCTTCATGGTGGGTGCTATCTAGAATAGCTTGCACTTTATCGAGATTTGCTTCAATTCTTCTCTGGCTAACCATAAATCCTAAGAACTTTTTCGACATAAATCTAAATACACATTTTTTGGGATTCAATTTCATGTTGTAGTTATTCAGAATCTATATGAACTTTCATAAATCAATGGTATGGTTTGCCTCTTAGGAGCTTTTAACCATCATTTCAATTATATATACTTCCACTGTTTGACTAATCTCTTCTTTAAACATCTTATTAACTAACCTTTAATAAATTGCTCTAGCATTTTTCAGACCAAAGGTCATAACTTTGTAAAAAATCCCTTCATCTATTACAAAACTCTTTTTATTGGTCAGATTCTAACATGGCTATTTAGTGATGTCCTGAGGAAGCATACATAAAGCTATAAACTTGTTAACCTACCAAGGATTCCACTATCTAATCAATGCTAGGCAGAAGGTAATTGTTCTTTAGGCATGCCTTAGTAAGATCTGTAAAATTAACACACATTTTGATCTTTTTATTTTTTTCTTAACTAAGACTACATTCGCTACCCATTCTAAGAATTAGACTTCTTTGATTGCTTTATTTTTTAATAGTCTACTAACTGCATCTTTAATTATTACTCTTTATTCAAGCTCATGCTTTCTCTTTTTTTGTTATACTAATTTTTCTTTAGGGTCAACATTTAATTTATGTACCATATGCTTTGGGTCTATGCCTGTAATATCACTCGGCTTCCATGTAAAGGCACATATGTTATCTTTTAGCACTTTAGTAATGATTTCCCTAGTACTTGTTTGTATTTTTCCTCCAAGTGATATCTTTTTTCCTTTTACTATCTTTTTGCCTTTTATTAACTCTATTTTTAATATTTAACCTTTTAACTATACCTTTTTGGAGCATTCTCATCTCTCTTTGGTTATATTTGTGGTATCAATAAATGTGACTTCTTTTACTATTGTCACACATGATTTCCTGGCTGCTTATTGATCTCTATATACTAATATTTCCCATGTATCAGTTGGTATCTTTATGAACAGGTAACTATACAAATTACTACTCCTGTGTTGTACAGCTTTAGGCTTCTAAAAATTGCATTATATAAAAATGGCATGTCTATAACCATCAAAGTACATTTTTATGTTTTAGTAATATCTTTACCTACTAGGTCTACATATAGATCAATAAAACCTTAGATAGGAATGGTTGAGCTATATATTTTAATTAGGAGTGTCCAAACGAGTATCAGGTCCTTTATAGATAGCCTCATCTTCTTATATGCCTATAGTGTTACCAAATTTACCATGCTTCCATTATCTACTAGCACTTTTTTTACTAGAAAATTTTTTATATATGCTTATATGACTAGGGCATCTTCATAGGGAGTTTTAATGTCATTTGCATCGTTTGTTGATATGGATATTAAAGTTATTACCCTCTATTCTTTTGTTACGTATACTCTCTAATTTGACCTCTTTCTATTGCTATTGCTATCTACATAGGAGGTCCTGCTAAAAATTAAGTGCATTACTATAACTCTTGCCCGATGAGGCATTCTTTCACCTTTTTGTTTACAATCATCATCTTCTTTGTCACGCCTTCTTATAAGGCTATTGTTTTCTTTACATGTTAGACCTATATCAATGCCATCTCTTTTTATGAATATTTTAAGCTACCCTCTTTGGGTTAGCCTTTCAATCTCCTCTTTAAGATGTCAACATTTATCTATTTCATGACCTATATCTCTATTAAAATTGCTGAACTAATTTTTACCTCTCTTTCCATATGACTTGTCACATAATCTTTTAGACTAGTTTACTATTCCATGATTTTGTTTTACCCATATTAATACCTTTGCTGGAGTGGTATTTAGTGGGGTAAGTTAGAATATTTTCCCTATTTTTGTGCTTATCGTCATCCCTTTATTTAAGGGAGCCTTTCCTATTAAGACTTTTTCTATATAGGCTAATTCCCCTTATAATTCTACTTTTATCTCTTTTCTTTATATGAAGTTTTAAAAGATACCTTCCATCGGTCCTCCTTACATCATCTAAGGCTATGTATTACCTTGCTCTATCCATCAGTTCCCCAAAAATGATAGGCTAGTTAGTGACTAAAGAGTTACAAAGCCATACATTTTTAACATTACTTATCATTGTTACAATGGCTACTTCATGATTTTTATGCTCCATATTTAATGCAACATCATTAAACCTCTTTATAAAGTCTTTAAGGCTATCATCGTTTTTTTTGTACAACTTCTTACAAATTTGTTACCGTCTTTTTACTCTTTAGATGCATGACAAATCTTATTTTAAACTTCTTAAATAATTGCTTGAAACATATTATTGTTTCTGGTGGTAGATTGTGGAACTATTTTAATGCGTCTCCCATCAATGTCCTTAAGAAAGCTTTGTGTATGATTAGATTGTTGAAAGTTTGTATATCAACAAACATTAAATACTCAAACAGGTGGTTCTTTGGGTTACTTTCCCCTTTGTATTTGTCCATTCAAATCTCTCTCCAACATATAGGGAATCTAACTTCCTTAATTTCCTAGAAGAATGGGGAATTTGTGATTTCCCTAAATTCTAGCTTCGTAAGGTTGCCCACTTTATACTTCTTGACAATTTTTTTGAAATATTTGTCAGCTTGTGTTCCTCTTCTTCCTTTTTGCTTTAACCTCTTTTAAAGATGTGCAAATTTCAATTTTAACTAAAAAAACCAAACCAAACAAATCGATTTTTTATATTTGATTTGATTTTTTGGTTTTTCATTTCAATTTTGATTTGAGAAGGGTAACAAATTCAGTCATTCAATTGAATTGTAGTTTATAAAATTAAAAACCATAAAAAAAATTATATTAACTAAATAATGAAATGACGTCATTTTGAGATAGGTTGTACTATGCCCTTTTTTAAAAATTCCCTTATAATACTGTGTTATTTTTTAACTTATTATTTATTTACTTCACTTTAGTGACTTCACACTTGTTTCATATATTTGCTATTGTAAAAGTAAAATGTAAAAGTCTAAACTCTAATAAGGTAATAACGAAAAACTCTACTAGGCTACTCCCAATTCCTAAATGACATCATGCTAAGTAGCCGCCGCTACTAGTCACTCTAATCAATGACAACTACCAATTACTCTAATCGACAATCATTGCTTGTCACTTCAATCGATAGTCAGGCATAGGTAATTCCTAAAATAGTTTTTTTAATTATTATTAATTCATGTTTTCAATTTCTTGTCTAAAATTTGATTAGTTTCATTAAGTATTCATTTGAATTATTTCCTAAAATTAAAATTATAGGAGGAGAAGTCAAGCAGTAAAATGATTTTTAGAGGTTAAAGTGGGAAAAAAGAAGAAAAAAATGAAACGAAAGGAAGAAAAAGAGAGGAAATTTGGGTCTTCCATATTCAGTGAGTTCTGCTATTTTCGTGAATTTTTTTATGTGTAATATCCTATTTTCTTTTGCTTTAAACTCTATTTTGTTACATTATACCATTCTAGGTGCTTGCATATTTAGATCAAGATTACTATAACTCCTTCATGCTAAAAGGTCTTCAAAAAGATCCTAACTCTATGATTTCAATTAAAATTCCTTTTCTATTTGTTCATCTAAATTTTATCACAAGTAATGTCTACCCATATGAATCTGCTCTCAAATTCTTGAAATTATTTTGTTTATGGCAAAATTTCTATTTGGTTACAACATATGCTACTGTATGTGTTTTTATGTCTTCTCTTATCTCTAAGGGTTGAAAGTATAGCTAACCATGAAGCTAGCATAACTTTTTCCAAATTTATGACTTTGGTAATCATTTAGCACACAACATTTTCCCAATTTTAAATTGTTTAAAATATCTTTTACTCATAATTGACAATAAAACTTTTCATCAAGGAGTACACAACATTATCCAAAATATCTTTTACTCGTCAATAAGCATACAACATTTAGCACATAATATTTTTCCAATTTTAAATTAATTATTAGATATGGTTCTATTTTTTTATGAGTAATATTTATGTTCTTTCTTATATGTTAGATGTCACAACCATGACAATCATCTCACCATTCACTTACAATGGCTGAAGATACACCTTTTAAATCAACCTAATTCACAAACACAGCATTCAAGTGCTAAAGATATAACTATTAAGTCTAAAAAATGATGAGACTAAGATTTAAAGTGTGGGATCACTTCAACAAATTTTTTGATTAAGAGGACAACATTAAAGGCAAGTATCATTATTGTAGCAAAGAATTTTGTTTTGATCCTAAGAGAAATGCACAACTTTGTTGAACAATCACTTTAACTCTTGTAAGAAGTTTTCATAAAACTTAGATAACTCACAAAGCTATTGTCTTTACAACCAATAAGGGAGGAGGATTTGGGTAGTTTATCTAGTTGGAAATTTAATCAAATTGGCATTAGGGAAGCTATTGCAGAGATGATTATTGTTAATGAATGCTTATTTAAAATCATTGAAAGCAAAAGGTTTAGGAAGGTGATGCAACGGTCATGTCCTAAGTTTAAAATACCTTTTAAGTGGACTATTTCATGTGATTGCTACCAAATTTACATAGATGAGATGACCAAATTGAGAAATTTCATAAAAAAAGAATTCTTCATGAATATGCATTACCATTACAGAAATGATCATTGTTAATGAATGCCTATTTAAAATCATTGAAAGCAAAAGGTTTAGGAAGGTGATGCAACGATATG
>CANXYI010970756.1:0-11176 GCA_948208565.1 Hura crepitans | reverse complement strand
TGAAACCAAATCAAACCATTTGCTAGGTTAGTTTGTACACCTGATATTAGCTGGTCTTTGAACTTTTTCCATTGCTTGTCTGAGACTGTTGCTATCAAAGGGTTGTCTATTTGTAGATTGAACAAAGGAATTAATCTTACTTGCACAAGTCCTTTGGCTTTACTAGCCATTTCTCTAATTTTGGCCAGATTGATTAGGGACACATCCAACATTTTTATTTTTGTACTAGAAACTTGAGCTGTTGACTTAAACTGGGGAACATTTACAATTGATTTGAAGTTGATTCTAGACTTGCTATAGATATTGTTGATGTCTACCTTGGGCAGTTTCCATTCTAGGCA
Organism: Hura crepitans; assembly: GCA_948208565.1. Classification (NCBI taxonomy): domain Eukaryota; kingdom Viridiplantae; phylum Streptophyta; class Magnoliopsida; order Malpighiales; family Euphorbiaceae; genus Hura; species Hura crepitans. Next base: position 10,835 of record CANXYI010970756.1, on the reverse strand, counting down.
ACTCCTAAAGGGGTTTTCGTACTGAAAGGATTCTTCCTATATCAGAGTATTGTCCAAAGGGACAAACTCTTTTTTCAGGGCAATTTTAGCTTTATTCATCATGAATATTTGAGTTGTCTATAAGTTACATTAATTTGTGTCAGTTTCATATTCAGGCATTACATAGATTGAATCTATTTTGGAGTCTATTAGACTTTTCTTCCTCATCTATAGGCTCATACATTAGACTCTCATTTTTGAAGAAAAGTTTTCTTAGATTTTCTTTTAGGTTATTCTTGTGAGGACTATAATCAGCTTCATGGCTCTTTGCGCTACAAATCCAATAGAATGAATAGCTGCTCAGAGGTTTTTCTTTAGGGCATTTGGGTTTTCTCTCATATTTTCTCATAAGGGCTTTTATTCTTTCTTTTCTCCTAAAGTTGATTTTTCTCCTAATAAATCTAGAAGGTTTATCTAATCTTTTCCTTTCATGTCTTTCTCTTCTCTATATTCTTCTTTTTTTGAATCCTTTAAATTTTTTCTTTGAATAATATCCCATTCTTAATTGATTGTTATGTCCAGATGGGCAACCATACCTCTCTGAGACATTCAATTTGAGAACAACTCTTATTTAAGTAAGGAAGATGTTTTGCTTCTTGCCTTGCTTAGAGCTCCGTAAATGCCTTTCTCATGGCATATTTTATCGCCTGTATTTTTCCACTTAGACCATTACCACTTTGTCTTCATTTAGGAGTAGTCGGTAGGTTGTCTTAGCTACTTAAGGCCACGGCTTTGGAAACTTAGCAAAAAAAAAAAAAATTTCTGACATGTAATTTTGAGTTGCAAAATTGAGATTGTAATAATATTTTTGGAATTCAAAAGCATAATTCTCAAAAGAGCACATCACATATTTGCAGTTTCGTTAAAGCTATTAATGATTGCTCTTTCTCTAGGGATTCTGTTCATAACGAAAACCCATAAAATTCTCTTTTTAAAGCATTTATTACTATTACAGTCATACCATTTGTCAATAGTTCTTTATTTAATTCTTTTATTATTTTGGTATTTTCTAGTAATATGGTCCAATACTTCTGTGCATTTTCTACCGTGGTGGCTTTGTAAAATTTGTAGACTTGTTTTGCGGTAAATCTTTTTGACTTTACTGTAAACCTAATCATAGTAGCCCACTTGTCTATTCTTTCAGATGCCTTTTTTTTTCACAATGTAGATTGCGAAAAGCTGCAAGACTTATTACTGACCTTAATGGATTTTCTTTAGGTATGAATTCTTCTTTCATTTGTTGAGGATAGTTGGGTTTGTATAAAGTGCTTTTCGTAGATAAAAACTCATTAAAAGTTCTATCATTTATGTGCATAGGAGCTTTAACTACTAGACTTAGAGATTTTCTAAGGTCTTGAGAATTTAGAATTGTCTAAATTGACAGCTTTCTTTTCAAGATCTAAATATTTTTCTTTTCTTAATTTCTCTATTGTTTTTTCTGTATCCTTTCTTTCTATATTCTTCAGATTTTTTTAACCTACGTTCTCTCGATTGCATTAAGTTTTTTATTCACCAATTTTTCTACTTCACTTGCTAGAGCCTGTCTAGCTTTTAGTGTGCTTTCAACACTCTGTGGCATGATAATGCTCAAGGATCCTATTTGCTTCATCTTTCAGTATTTGCAAAGATAACCCTGATTAGCTATTTGAGTTTGAACTCTCTGCTTGTCCACTCGACTTTTATGCGTATTTTCAAGAATTACTAGATCCTTCAAGGTCTTTTTGTTCTTTTTTGAGGATTAGGATTAATGATTTTCGCTTAGTTTTTGGATTAACCTAAAGTTTAGGAACTAAATGGATAAACGAAACAAAATTCGAGGATTGCGCGTGCAATTTTAATGCTTTTACTGGCAGTAGCTAGTGCCTAGGATTTTTCAGATATTATTCTCAAAGAAGAGGGAGTTTTGAGATATAAATTGAAGTTCAGGGACTTTTTAGATATGCGTTGAAAGTTCGATGATCATGGGTGAAAATTACTCGCAATATCACACTGTTTATTTGTTTCCGCTAGGCAATTACCTTGCAAAAATTTTTCTTTGTTCAAACCTAATACGCCCAAGCCAATTTGAGGTTGAATTTCCAATTTGAATCACTAGATAGCTGTTGAACTAATGAAATCATGGGTATTTCTTGAATTCACTGGATTTGCAAAAAGTTGAAAAGTTCAAATATTGGGGCATTATTCCACTTACTTGCAGGGCTCCTACTCTTAGCGGCTGGCGTGCTACACCTCCTCCATTTGTCGGCTGGTTGTTTTCTTGGTGGACAGTGGTGTGTTGTTGCTATTTTCAATAGCCTCTCCCTCTTTGTTTTTTGCTTTATACAACATGGAAACAATCTCTTGTAACTGCTCTTATAATTGCAAAAAGAGCTACTATAGTTGACCTGTCAATCGACTCTCAAACTTAGAAAGCCTAGCTTCTATTACCGACTCTATTACTGCAAATTCCTTTTGCAATAGGGATCCGTTCGCCTTGCCCATGGTGTATGGCTCTAATACCAATTGTTGTGGTGCAATTTTGTTGAATCCATTAGGCAAATTCTCATGCTGAAAACTTTCCCTTTATTTGCAATTAATACACCCAAAATATCAAATTTGAACTTCAAATTGAAAGCATTGGACTGCTATAGAATCAATGAAATTATAGGTATCTTCAACAAGTCCGTCAAAAATATAACACGGGCAACTCTCTTATGAGTCCTAAGGTAATTTCCTTTAATGAGTTTGAAGGTAAAGTATTATTTTGCTTTGTCGCAAGCTCTCATTAGTACAAGAGATAGAGCAAAGATAGAAAACTTTGGATTTTTCTTTGAAAAATAACTTCAAGATAATTGAGCAGCTTTCGAATTATGCCTTGAAAATTATTAATATATCTATACAAATGTTGAAAATGAAAAGTTGCCTAGTTGTAGTAATTTTATATTTTTAGTAATAATCTTAATTAGGAGATTTTATTTAATTTAGCAAATATTTTTTTAATATGGTAGGAAGCCTTACTATTAATCTTTAATTTTTGTTTTCCTATATTATAGAATAATTTTGAATTTTGAGATTATGTAAGCTCTAATTAAAGAGAAAGAAAATGTAGGAACAAATAAGAAGAAAAAATTATCAAAAGCTTGAAAGATTTGGGTCTCTTTCTAAGGAGTAGGAACAAATAAGAAGAAAAAATTATCAAAAGCTTGAAAGATTTGGGTCTCTTTCTAAGGAGTCCTAAGGCGAGAGAAGCCATAAACGTTCAAACTTATTTTCAAAAATAGTTTTAAGATTCACGAGTAGCTCTATAATTCTACCTTGAAAATTATTAATATATCTAGTTTACAAATGTTAAAAATGAAATATTAATTAATATTATACTGGGAAAATTACAAATTGCCTCCCAAGCTATAACTTCGTTAACAATTAGCCTCCAAAACCGAAATTGGGACAATTAGGATCCTCAACTTTTATTTTCTTTTAAATTAGGGAACTTGTTAAAGAACCTGTTTGTCATTTTTTTAGTTTTTATTATATTTTATACATTTTTAAAAAATATTTAATTCAAATTATTTTAAAAATAATAAATATTTTTTTATTTATTATGTTTTTATTGAATTTTTAAATTTTATTATATATTTAGTTTTGAATTTCTATTACATTTTGTTTAGTTTTTTAAGTAATTATCTTATTATACATAAAGTTCAAATTTGTAAAAAAAAAAGTGTACTATTCAACGTAATTTAAATTTAATGTTGCTAGAAATTAAATAATTTTAACTTAATGTTTGACAAAATAATTATTTAGAAACTCAATAAAAAATTAAAAAAAACTTATAAGATAATAAAAATTCAAAAATTAAAATAAAGTTGTAAAACTGCTATAAAAAAATTCATAATAGATGAGAAATAATGCTTATTGTTTTCTAAATAACTTGAGCTTAATGTTGGTAAATATATTTTAGAAACTCATCAAAATAGAATAAAAATTAGAAAAATGGCAAAACTGTTTTTTAAACGGAGTTCCTTAATTGAAACAAATATACAAGCTGAGTTTCCTAATTGTTCAGCTTGGGGGCCTAATTATTAACAAGGTTTTAGTGCTTTTTTTTTTTTTTTTGTACCCCTATTATATTTTTAGTAGTAATCTTATTTAGAAGTTTTTATTTAATTTAGCAAGATTTTTTTATTATGGTAGGAAGCCTTAGTTTTAGTCTTTAATATTATGTTTTTCTCTTTCACAAAATAATTTCCTATTTTAATAATATGCAAGCGCTATTTAAAGAGTATGAAAATGCAGAAATAAAATAAGCAGAAAAATTATCAAAAGTCTGAGGTATTCGATTCTCTCTCTAAGGAGTTTTAAAGTTCTCATTCACATTGATGAATTTGAAGGTATATGTTCCTTTTGATAAGCATAATTAATTTCCCAGTATTCTAATTCATTATTTGGGACCCATAACAATAGAAGACTCTCAATAATGGTATTAGAACCTTGATAATAGGTATTGAATTAAAAAGCTAAGGAATGACCTAAACAGAAAAATAAGAAGAAAAGAATTGAATTGGGGTGAAAATAGAATTTTGAAAATCAAGGGAATATGCAAAGGCTCGATCTAACTGAAAAATTTAAAGGACTTGAATCGAATAAGAGATTGAGGACTAGATATTAAAGCCACTATAGTTATGGACTAAAAGGTGTATTTTGTCGTTTTTTTATTAATTTGGTGTCAATTTTCTACATAGTGAGCATCTTATTGCCTGTGAATTTACTCCGCAATTCTATAGCACTTTTTCTCCGTAACTTTTTTTAAAAAAAAAATCTTATGCTACTAGATTGCTATTATCTTGACATTGCCATTAGTGTTTTTTAAATTTTAAGACCCCACGTTTTATGATTTCTTTTCCTATTTTTTACCAGGAATGATTTCTTATGCTGAGACTTCAAGTTGGAGGTGGATGTATACTGCTTCTTGTTTTGTTCTTGAGTGAGTTTATTCACATTATTTTTCTTGTCAGAATGGCATGCATTCTCTTTGTCCAGCTATATGGTCAAAACATAGGCAGTGGCTACTAATGTCAGTGCTCCATCTCAATCCTTTAGCATGTGTAACTAAATAAATTGCTCTAAACTATGAGACTTAACAAATTCTATTTGTTTGGATCTATTAAGTATTTTCTCCTCTGAGTCTTAGTTGAGTGACTGCTGTTGGTAAACAAGTAGGCAAAGGATTATCATTAAGGTGTAACTCCTTGTATTCCCTTAAATTTTACATGTGCGTTTGCTAATGCTTGTGAGATAAATTTAGGAGTTTTTGTGAAGTGAATTCAAATGGAATTGATGGAAATATATTGTATAGAAAAATAGGAGACATTTATTTAAATAAATAGCAATAAAAAAAGGCCAAATGTCATAGAGTGAAAAAAGGGGTTAACTGTTGAAAATAGTTTTGTTGATGTACTTAAAAAAATTATAGGAACTACTGTTTTTTATATGAACACTTTTTGTCAATATTTCACGTCAATTGGTTTGTTCTTTTATTTATTCAATCAGCGAATAATTCTTCTATCTTTTTTTATGAAAATCTGTCTCCATTTCGACAAGAAGTTGGCATGTTGATGCATGTATGAAATTGGATGCTGTTAATAGTATTTCCATTTCATTCTTGCATTTTTGTAATTGTCTGTTTCTGACATTGATTTCTAATTTCTTTTTCTTTTCCTTGCTGCTGCTTTCTACATGCAGTCTTTCATGGATTTGCAGTTTCCAAATGGTCAGTTTACCTATGTGTTAGGTGAGGGGTTAACTACAAGTGCTTTTATGCCTCTTTATGGGGGTCTTCTCCAAGCTCAGGGGAAACGAGAATTAGCTTCTCTCACAAGGTTTGTTACTTGATCATTTCAAGCTAGTCTTAGTGGATTTTGCTGGTATTTAGTTAGGAACAGATTTTAAATACAAATCTTGACGTGTATATGGTCTCATTTACTTGAAATGAAATACATTGCTTGACTATCTTATTAGAACAAGTGGGGCACATGCATCACACCAATGATTCAATGGCCTGACAAATCATTTACATTAGGTTTTGCACAAGCTTTAGCGTGGCAAAGATTTGGTCTACAGGCGAGGCCTACGGTTCAATTCAGGTCATTTTTATGTTTGCGTTCATATCCACAAATCAAAATGCCAAATTTGTCTTCTATCAAAAGTTTCATACATATCTCAATGTGTCACATGTGTGGATGATGTAAGCAGGAATTCGTCTTTGAAGTTCTTTAATAACTTGAGACATATATGATTTACGAAAGTGGCACGCTATGGTCCAAATACCTCATCTTTTATTATCTACTCAGGGTTATCTTACAGTTTTTCTAATTGCTGGCTTGTTATGGACATGCATCTAATGCTGGGCCAATGTTCTAGGGTTTGAGGAATGTATGCGTGGTTCTTATTATGCTGAAACAAGAATTTTATGCTGAAACAAGAAGAAGATTGGTTGCACGAGTTGATGCGATGGAATCCAACTTGGAGGTTCAACTACAACAAATATCACAGCAATTGGGAGAGCTTTTTAATGGAATTAACAGAAGCTGTAACAAAGATATTAACAGTGGCTCAATTCGTAACAGCAGCTATGACAACCCATATAACATATTTGAGCAACAATCGGAGCTACAGTTGGAAAGCAAAGTGCTGCCCGACATTAGAGATAGTGACAAGGAACCAGAAAGAGGTATAGACAGCCTCAACAATGACAAACTTTGCAACCAGAATATTGATAATGGATTGGAGAACCAAATAAAGAACAAGATAGTGCCACAATACACAGCACTTGAGTTCCCAACCTTTAACCAATCTAAGGATTTGCTGGATTTGGGCAGAATTAATAATTTCATTATTCCTGTAGTAGTCCAAGGTTTCGAATTGAGAGTTCAACTTCTATCTAGTTTGGGCTTTTCTATTGCAAAGAAAGAGAAATTACTTAGCAAAGGAATTTTTCAAATAAACTCAACCAATTCACCGAGCAAATTATTCCAAGCAACAATGTGGTTGCCAAATATTCGGCATTGCAACCATCGCTCGAAGAAGCACGATGATAAGGGCCTTAGAGATGTTTTGAGCTTGAGGACAAGCTCATTTACCCAAAGGGGAGTAATGTTACAGCTGGTGGAAGAAGTAATTTGATTTCTATCCTTTTATTTAGTTCCCTAAATTAGCTAGCTGATTATAAATTGAATTAATGTGATTTCTTTTCTTTTTATTTTAGTTTCCTAGATTAGAAAATGTTTATTATAGTATCTATATATTTTAGCCTTGATTAGGAGACATTCCTTATTATTGTAATAATAATCTCTATTTAAAGAGAAAAAAGAAATAAAAATAAAATAAGCAGAAAATTAAAAGTATAAGAGATTGGGTTCTCTCTTTAAATAGTCCTAAGGTACGCAACTCCCTTTGACGAGTTCGAAAGTACAAGCTCCCTTTGACGAGCTTGATTTATCACCTGGTGTTCCGATCCACAAATTGGGACCACAACACATTTAGTCATGCATCATGACTAATCCAAGTTGTCAGAAAGTCGATTGTTTTTGACTTGTACCTTTCCATAGCTGGTTACTTTGCAATTCATCTTTTCACCATGCTTTATTTCATTAGATTTGAGTAAGAACTTGTGTCAACTCAATGCTAGACTGAATGTACATTTAATAAAACCCTAATTATATTAGATCTTGTACTTTGAACTTGTAATGCATAATTGAATCTTATTTATATATGCATACTACTTTGGCTAAAGACTTCTAAACAAAGTCAACTACAAGGATCGGTGAAATAAACTACCTTATATTAATCTGGGTTGGTGAATCATTTGTTAACCATTCAACTGTCTTCGAATACTTCACACCATACTCAATCACCATGCTATGAACCTGTCCTGGTGAGAAATAATTTATTGTGTCAAAGTATAATGTTCAATATCTAAAATAACCTTGATGATTTCAAGTTCAAGGATATTTGCATAATTGCCATGATGATATTAAATCACTGACATAGATTAAGTATTCATATCATCATCTCATAATTAGGTCTCTAATGTACTCCTTTCTCAGAGAAGTATCCACATGTTGACTTTAAACATCTCATGTTTACAACTTGTGAGAACTATTGCTTAACCTAGTTAAGAAATATAACATGTGCTAGTTTTAATTGCATCAATGGTGTCTTGTCTTATCAATGCTTCAACTAGGGATGTTTTAGGTATAAACACATTTGCATGTAATAAGAATCTTACATTATGAACTCTCAATGATCTCTTTTCCACTGTGTATTTCATATGAATGATTTTATTAATCAATTTAAGTCATATACAAACAAATGAATGCAACGATTCATGAATACTGAATAATAAAGAATGCGTTAAATAAATGTCACATACATAAGAAAATCCTTTAGAAATTGTCTTTGGGGCATACATATCTAACGACATCACTCTTAGTGTGCATTGGTATTGAAATCACCATTAACAAACATTGCATTTGGTCTTGAATTATTTGTGTGATCTTCCAAGCATTGTTCCATTGCCAAAAAATTAGCATCCATCAAGGATTCCGTGATAATGCATGTTAAGTATTCTCGTGAGAAATAGGCATTAGTTAAGTTCGTTATAGTAATTTATGAGTTAGTTATTTTTAGGTATTGGTATTGTTAGTTATTTTGTAATTTAGCTGTATAAGTGGATGGAGTAATGATGTATGGGCTGTTTGTTAGTACAACTCATGATGGATGATGCCTATATTTTTGTAACGTCCTTGAAGGGATCATTATGCTGAGTAATATAATTATTCTTTCTCTGTCTCTGTCTCTCTCTGTCCTCCTCTATTCTCTGTGTACTCTCTCTAAATCTCTCTTTCATCTCATTTTGTGTTGCCCTCATTTTTTAATAAATAAACTCTATCTTTGTTAGGAACAATCCTAACAAATTGGTACCAGAGACTTTTGTTCCTTGGCCAAGTACCACTCTTTCCTTTTTATTTCCCTTTATTGCGTTGACAAATAAGTTATTGAATTCCTCTTCATTTTTCGTCGGATTTTTCCCTTTGGGATCTCTTCCCTTACTTTGTGCCTTCTATCTTTTGAATCTTTTTTACCTTCTTGTTCTGGACTCGTTACTAGTAGAGTTTGAAAAAGACTTAGACTGAGACTGGCATGCCTTTTCCATTTAGGCTTAGAGGCTACTTCCTCTTCAGTTTTAGTTCTTTTATCAGCTCTAAATGTATATCATTTTTGAAGCTCTGTAGAAGTTGTTGTAGAGCCTCGAAAGTCATTAGAGCCCCCACATCTTGCTTTTCTTTGTTTACATGGTGTTCGAGGAAAGCCATCATCAAGTTTCGCCTGGGCATTTCATTGTGATTGGAGGGGCTAGTATCGTCTGCCATAATTTGAAGACCTCTCAATGAAAAAGTTATGGGCGACGAAACTGGTGATAGCTGCAATGAGTACTTGCAAGGATAAAAAAGCTTGTCCTAGGAAGGCTTAGGACAAAAACTTCGATGCCTAAGTCAGTAAGGTGTTTTGGAGATACACTGACTAATAGTTAGATATGCAAGTTTTTTTGTGCATATTTGTACATGCGAGGGAGCACATCTCTTTTATAGTTTCTGTATATCCTTTAACTTGTTCAGAGATTTAGAGTCAATTATTTGGAGTTAACATGACTATGTTTCATTGTTATTTGAGCTATTTGAGCTTGGATGTAGCCCGATGGGCTTCAATTGTTGAGGTAATGTAGACATCACTAGGAATTTTTCATTTGTGTACACAAACAAAAATGCATAATGTGTGAAATTCTTTGAAAATATATTTCAAAGCTAATTAAGCTGAATGTTTTATTTAAGCTAAAAATTGGCTTTTAAGTTTTCAAAAATGTAAATGAGATACCCAAGTTGTCATGTAAAAATTGGTATTATTTTTATGTCATAATTTATTTTAATAAGCAATAAAAGTGAAAAAAAAATGACAAGTTAGATTATATATTATGCTGTGTTCTTTTGAAGCAAGAATTTTTTTTTTTAATTTTTTTTCTGAAAGTAAGAATTTATAATTTAGTAAGCAATAAAAAGTTCATTATTTGTTAAATAATGGACATCAAAGAAAAAACTGAATAAAGGAGGGTAGGTGAAAAATTATAGGAGGGTAGGTGAAAAATTGACGTACTTACAAATTAAAACCTAAAATCAGGGAAAAGCCTTAAATAAAGCCTCACGTGGAAAAGACAATTGCATTTAAAGGTTTGATGTTATAAATTATTCCCTCCGAAATAAATGGATAGTACAAGAGGAATCCAGCCATTGTAGATAACATTATGATATGATTACCAATTATGTGTTCATTTGACACAGCAGAACAGCAACAATTTTATTTATAAATTCGATCAAGAAAATATTATCGAGTTAGTTTGCTTATATCAGTTAACATTATAGATATATGACAATCAATTATATATTTATTTAATATAACACAGTTGCAATATATTTATTTATAAATTCATGGAAAAATAGAAGAAAATACGTTCGAACTAGCAACTTAATTACATGCATTATCTTTATAAATGATTTTTTATATACTTGAAATTGACAAAAGCATTAAATTACTTGTTTGAAGTTGATAAATTTAACTTTTTATTCCATTTAAATTGATAAATTAAATTTTTTTTCTAATTTAATAACTAATTAATAAAAAAGTTATATTTTATCAATTTTTATATATGCAAAAAACATTTAAATATATTTGCGTTTGTAATTAAAACACTTATAAATGTTTAA
>CANXYI010970737.1:0-11474 GCA_948208565.1 Hura crepitans | reverse complement strand
TTCTGATACTAAAAAAGGAATTTATTGAAGCTTTTATGATTAAAATTAAATTTTTAAGCACTAAAATATGCTAGATTTAATCTTAACCATTGGATTTTAAGTGGGATAATCTTGGCCATTGAAAGAGGGGTACATAAAGGTGGAAACATCTAGAATTGGTGTAGATAATTATAAGCATCATCTTCTACCTACACCAAGCTTGGCTGAATTTTTGCTTCTCTCTACTAACCATGATTTTCTCTCTCTTTAACCCCAAAAATTACCCATGCCCCTAAATTAAGGGTGTAGAATTCATGTATCACCTTTTAAAACCTAGTTATGGTGAAAAACAAGCAAAACAAGGTGGATTTAGACAATTGAAGTATGAAGAAATTTAGAGATTCTGTAATACCCCCTATGTGATCCCTAATGGGATCAGATAAGATATGCTACTTCTCGAAGGTCACTTATCCGAATATTGCTCCACCTGACATTGATTTAACTTTTATAGACCTAACAATCTAGCTTACGCCTCAAAGTCATTTCAATGTCATTCACTTATATTATATTGCTTATGACTATAATTACATGAGGACCATTTTAATCAGGAGTCACACTTTTTAGAAATTTTGGTACCATAACGATTGCTCGGGTGAAAAACCAAAAATTTTAAACTTGTGAAAAACACTTCTATATAACTCCTAAACCCTTCTAGTCCCTAAAGTACACACCTCACATCACACAATCATGCACATAAGGGTCTCAGACCCACATCTTAACAAACATCAAGCATGCATAACGTATCAACATATATATATATATATATATATATATATATATATATATCACACCTGTGTTATCTTTTATAATATAAAGAGAGAAAAAATATAATACTTTTCTATTTACATAACCGAGCCTCAGCCCTATACATACATGAGTGCCCTCTACTAATTATAACTCAAAAGGGAATATAGAAAGTACACCTAGAAAAATAGGTAACTGCATTACAAATCTAGAGGCTAAATAGCTAGCTTATATCTTCTTCCTTTGCATCTGAACATTGATACGATAAGTATAAACTCAGTGGTGAATTTAATGTAATATAAATTGTATCATACACACATGCAACACATACAATAGAACTCTTTTCCAATTAGGCATATTCATTATATATGATTTCAGTTATATATGAATCAAATCATATTAATTTTGATTCAGTAATGTCTGATTACTTAGATTAGTTACACATCATATGTTTTACTATTTACTCTAATTAAGAATGTATAGTTTATCTGTCATATTATGCCTTTATGCTTTTTATTCTATTTAAGCCTATACTGGAGAGACTACACTCTAAGACATTAGATAAATGGGATCAAGTTATACAGTGACCTACATTTTTGACCTCGGTAGCTATACCAACCCATCTATCCGATAGTAAAGATCAGTTCATAAGAAACTCCTAAATTGGAGTAATAGGGTTAAGTCATGATAGACCTCCCAATAGTAGGGATAGTAGGGATCAACTTTAAAGGGCCTCCCAAATCCCAAATATCAGTAATGCTCAGGTGGATAGTAAGGATTAACCCCATGGGACCTCTCAAATTAACTGAAATGTGGGTAAGCAAGGATCAGTTCTTACGGACCTCTCAATACCTAGGATAGCTAGAGTTAGTCCATGCAGACTTCCCTAATAAACTTAGATGGTAGAGACGAGTCTGTGTGGACCTTCTAATACCTAGGTGTGTAGGGCTCTTTAGTAGAACCTTAGTGTTTGCACTCGCAATATCATACACATAGGTAGTGGCCTATATAGACCAAAGCCCTTAACAGTTGCTAATTCCTTAATTGATCGATCAACCCATCTAGTGGGTGTCTAATTGATATAGGCCAACTCCAATTACCATTTACATTTCCAGTTTTAGGTCTTTTAAAGTATGGTTATACCATTACTTATTATCATGTCATTTACATTTACATTTCAATTATCATATAACTAAACTTTACAACACATTTAATGAGCATTACACTATTCATTTAACCCATTCTTATAATCCCATAATTCTAAGCAATGGTTCTCACACATGCAAGCCATATTTCATCAAGTTCACTCATATAACCCAATGTGTCATTACCATTACCACTTAGCATAAAAATTACTCATGTTACACTAAGTAATTCTTTCCAAATCAAATAACCATATTATGCCTCATTCTAATTGCAATTAACCTTCACCTTATACACATGTATATCCATGTCATAACCATGACACACCTTATAGCCATACTGTATTCAAGCATCATCAATTCATTTCTTACCAATCACATATCACAAACATACTTTGTACTCACTTTTTAACCTAATTACATTACATTTCCATATTAATTACACATGCACACACACATTCTTCCTTCATACATCATTCAGCTATAAAACTCACACATACCATCACATGCCTTTTCTAGGCAATCTCCATAAATTCTTGCATCATATGCTATACCTAGCACACTTACATACTTATTTTATGTGCTTACATACACATACATGCATTCTACCAATTCCATACACACTTTTACATGCACACATGATCACAATCACATCCAACAACTTATATTACATCAAATTCACATACTTAGGGTGTCAAAATCCTCTATTCCACCTTTTTAAAGCTTGCTTCACTTCTCTCCTTCAACATTCTTCTCTTTTCCTACAAATATACACCATTTAAGGTTTAAAAAAAATTCTAGAAAATCCTACATAACTCGAAGTCAAAAATTATCTATATGGCTATTCATGGCTCACTTAGGATAACTTAAACCAAAATAAAAACTGAGAAAAAGGCACTTCTAGTCATTTTAGTCACTGTTCATCTAGTGCTCACAACTCCAAATCTAAGCACTTTCTTCAAATTTTATCAATGGGAGGAGCTTGAAGAGATTATGAAAGCATATATATATATATATAAAGATTAATGGATTTGGCATAGTATTATAGGAGAAATAAAGAAAAAAAGGGGAAGGAGAAGAGAGAAAGGGTGGCATTGGCCTAAGTTAGGGAAGGGAGGAAGATAAAAGGCTTGGCATATATGGCACCCCCATACATGTCCACCATTTTATATTAAACATTTAGACAGCCCTGATCGCACCATGTGTCGATCCAACAATCCATGTTAATCTAATTATTATTTTAAGCTTCATAAATTCAAAATAATTATTATAGGCCTTCAAAAATCATGCTTTTAGTGCCAAAAATTCTTAATAGTGCCCATTAAAGGCCTTTTAAAATCTTGCATCTAAACTCCAAAGGGAGGTTAACTATTCACTTGTGTAATTAAGAAATTTTGAATACAGATCAAATGACCTCAGAAAATTAAAATTCCTTCACCAATAGATTTTTTGGAATTTTGACCTTCAAGGTATGCCATTTTTAGGCCAATCTAGGACTCTCCTGACCTAATGCCAATTAAAGATACTATTCACTAGTTCTTAGCTTAAAATGATTTATTAGTTCTATTAAAAGTTTTAATTATTTCATTTTCATCAATTTTAAGCCCATCAAATTTTATGACTTGTACTTCTCCCTTTGCCACCATAAGGTGCCTCAGTTCCTTGGAAAATGCTATTTATGCCTCGGGAAGTACTATTTATGAAACCTCATTTCTCGAGTATTACAATTCTTCTACTCTTGAGAAATTTCATCCTCAAAATTTACCTGGTGAGAATAGGTATGGATATTAGGCTTTCATTAACTTTTCACTTTCCTAAGTAGCCTTTTTAGTCTTATGGTGGCTCCATAACACCTTTACCAACATTATGGACTTATTCCTTGGCTCTATGACTTCTTTTGCAAGTATCTGCATTGGTTTTTCTTCATAAGTTAGATCTGATTACACCTGAATCTCTTTAATAGGTATCATATAAAAAGTGTCAAATCTGTATCACCTCAATATCAAGACATGGAATACATTATGGATCTACTGCAATTTTAGTGGTAAGGCTAATTGATAGGCCATTGGTCCCATACGTTCTGTAATCTTGTAAGGCTAATGATTCTCGGGCTTAATTTCCCTTTCTTACCAAACTTAAGCATATTTTTCTATGGCAATAGTTTCAAGAACACTTTCTCATAAATTTCACAATTAATCTCCCTTCTTTTTAAGTTAGCATACAATTTTTACCTATCAGTGGTAGCTTTTAACCTTTCCTTGATGATTCTATCTTTCTCTTCTACATCTCTAACCAAATCAAGTTCCATAAGCTTGTTATCACCTACTTTACTCCAATAGAGTGGAGTCTTACACCTTTTACCATATAATGCTTCATATAGAGCCATGCCTAAACTAGCTTGGTAGCTATTGTTATAGGCAAATTTCATCAAAGGTAGATACTGATCCCAACTTCCTTTAAACTCCATGGCACAGCTACATAACATATCTTCCAACACTTGTATCACCTATTTTGATTATTTATTATCTATGGGTGGAAGGCTGTGTTAAAAGTCAGATGGATACCTAAAGCATTTTACAACTTTTGAAATCTATAAGTGAATCAAAGGTCTTGATGAGATAATGGCTAGTGGCACTATGTGCAATCTCATAATTTCTTTTATGTACAGTTATGCCAATTTGTATAAGAAGTAGTCCATTCTAACTAGGATGAAGTGAGTTATCTTAGTTGACCTATCTATAATCACCCATACCATGCGACATTTACTCCTAGTCATAGGTAATCCCATCACAAAACCTATAATGATTTTCTCTCACCTCTATTTTAGAATTGCTATTAGGTGTAATAAATTGGTGTTCTACTTTCACCCATTGACATGTGAGACATCAAGCCATATACTTGGCTACATCTCATTTCATCCCTAGCCACTAATAGTGGAATCTTAGTTCATGATACATCTTCATACTTCTCGAATGCATGGAGTTAGCAACATCATGTACTTCTCTTAAGATTTGTGTCTTCACTCCTTTGACTTCAGGTATACACAACCTATCCTAGAAATATAGCATCCATCTGCCTTGATCTTAAATACTATAATCTTTAATATTTGACTTTACTGATTATCTACATAAGGTGATCATCTTGCACTTGTGCTTCTTTCACATATTGATTAAGGTCAAGTTTTACTTGTAGTTTAACTAAAATTGCATCACCCTTAGCATGTTACATTTTGGCATTCAAAGTTCTTATGGTTTCTATCAACTTTCAACTTAATGCATTAGCAACTTTATTATCTTTTCTCATGTGGTAATCTATTATATAGTTATAGTCCTTTATCAGCTCTATCCAGCATCATTACCTCAAGTTCAACTCCTTTTATGTGTGTGTGTAGTTGGGGGGGTTTAAACTTTTATGGTCCATGTAAATGTAGTATCTCTCACCATACAAATAGCGTGTCCACACTTTCAATGCAAATACTATAGCAGCTAACTCCAAATCATGTGTTGGACAGTTTCGTTCATATGGATTCTATTATCTTAAAGCATAATCTATCACTTTTTCTTACTACATCAAGACATATCCAAGTCTATTGTGTGAAGCATAACTATAGATCACAAAATCTTTTCCTTACTCATGTTATGTAAGGATAGGTGCTTCAGTTAACACTACTTTTAGCTTATCAAAACTCGCTTGGCATTTATTATCCCTTATAAATTTCACATCCTTTTGAAACAATCTGGTTAATGGAGCTATAATCATTGAAAAACTCTTTACAAACCTTCTATAGTAGCTAGCCAATCCTAAGAAGCTTTGAATCTCAATCATATTCTTAGGAGGCTTCCACTCTAACATAGTTGTGACTTTGCTTGGATCAACCTTGATACCTTCTGCTAAAGCTATGTAGCCTAAGAAGGCTACTTCATTTAACTAGAATTCACATTCACTCAACTTAACATAAAAGCTACTTCTCTCTTAAGGTTTGCAACACCACTCTTAGATTATACGCATGCTCCTCTCGATTGTTGGAGTATACTAGAATTTCATTAATAAAGACCATGACAAACTAGTCTAGATATGGTTTGAAGATTCTTTACATAAGGTCTATAAAAGCTATAGGGCATTAGTGAGTTAAAATGGCATCACTAAGAACTTATAATGCCTATATCTAGTGTAAAAAGTAGTCTTAGGAATGCTGATTCATTTATCCTCAACTGGTGATGCCTCGATCTCAGGTCAATCTAAAAGAACACACCGACACTATTGAGTTGATTAAAAAGGTTATCAATTCTCAATAACAAGTACTTATTCTTAACTATCACCTAATTCAATTGCCTATAATCAATGCACAATCGAAATGGCCTATCATTCTTTTTCATAAAGAGCATTAGTGCTCCCCCATAGAGAAGTACACATTTTAATAAAGCCTTTATCTAATAATTCCTATAATTGCACCTTTGGCTCCTTTAGTTCTGATGTTGCCATCTAATATGGCGTAATAGACATAGGAGTAGTACTATTCACAAAAGTCCAGATTTTTGGATCATTATAGGAATGGTTCAAAATAAGATTTAATTGAATCTTGTTTCAAAATAATGAATTTGTTATGTGTATATAAAGTGTAATATCATGAATATATAAGTTTGTGTAATGGAGTTTAGGTTGTTAGATTTTATGAGTTATGTATTGAATTAAGTGGTGATTAATGCATTTAATTTAAAGGCTAAAAATGGTATTAAGTGTAAAATAAATAAGATAGCTGAATAGATAAAATGGTGTACATGGTATGCATAATTAGGTTAAATAATGTATTTATACTAACAAAAGATAAATAGATTAATTTAGGAAAATAATGGATGAATCAATGTATTTTAATTTATAAGTTATATTAGACCCAAATATATGTTTAAATATGTTAATGAATGCAAGATTTGTATATGTATAATTAGTGTCAAATAATATGTAGTTAATTAGGATTAATATGGTATGGCTAAATAAGTGAAAAATAAATAAAGAAAATAATGTGTTCATAAATGAATTAATGTTATATATATTAAGTTACAATTAAATAATTATTTCAAGCATGTATAAATATAAATATTGTTTGTGTGAAGTATGTAATGACATGAGATATTAAGAATTATTAAATGGACAAAAAGATATTTGGAATTATAATAATAATAATAATAATAATAATAATGAAAATAATAATAATAATAATAATAATAATAATAATAATAATAAAATATAAAATAAGTATTTAAGCAAATTTATAAAATGAAATAAATATTAAATAGGTAAATTTATTATTAAGGTAGCAAATTAAATAATTATATATTTAAAATCATATGTTGTGTGTGTGTGTGTGTATATATATATATATATATACAAATTCTCAAAATTTTTGAGGTTGGTATACAAATCGAGGTAATCTAAAAACTATATTATTGATGGAATCTGGCCACAAAAATTTATGAGCAGATAAAAGGGAATAAAATAAGAATTTTAAAATAAACAGCATAATTTTTTGAGGTCCAAGTGAATTTCAATCAATTTTTGAAGTTTGCAAAAAAATCAAAATGGTTCGAGATTATTGGAACCATCTTTGACATGTCAAGGTAGGCCCCACTTCATGCCAAGTAGACATGCATGGTTGCCAAGTGGCAAATGTGCCTTAACAAGTGGATTTCCAATTGGATGAACAAAATGCCTTCCTCTTTTTTTCTCTTATGATGCTGACACTAGGCAGATAGCAAAACCACCATAACTTCCTCCTCTAACCACCAAATTGGGGGACTCTGATTGCTAAAATTTCTCCTGTGTGTTAGGCACCATGAGAATAAGAATTAGGTAGAAAGGAGTTTCCATTTGGGAGATAAAAATTCATACAAGTTGACTAGTTTAGAGCAATCTAGAATAGTGTTTTTGAGGTGAGTTTTAGGTGATTCTTCCATTTTCCTTGGAATTTTTTGACTACCATTAGATGCTAGGACATGCTTAAGACATGTATAATTATGTGTATGAGGTGTTGGAGGCCATTAGGGGGCAACTTGGAGCCCATAAAGGAAGGGAAAGCTGACCATGCTGGTTAGATAGCTTTGGGTGGTTGAGGATTTCAAGAGTTTTTTTTCCAAAAGTAAGTGAACTTCAAGCCTTTTCTTCATGCCTTAGGGTGCCTAGGCTATTGAATCTTGAGTTTGATGGCTAGAATGTTAAGTTTGAGGTTGATTTCCTTCTTGGTAGTGTTAGTTAACTTGAGAATTTAGTGAAATTGAGTATGTTATTTCCAATTTTTGCATAATTGGCCTCACATGCTTGCTAAATTTAGTGCTTATGGTTGTTTGGGTGGGAAGTTTGTTGCCTATGATGAATATTTAGAATTTTTTTGGCATGCTAGGAAGTGAACTATGGAAATTGGGTATGGAAATCACCATGAATTGTGAACTTTTTGCTTATGGTCGTGAGGTATCATGAGGGATTCCTAGGAAGGTTATTTTGTAACTTAGCACTATTGGCTTAAAATGAGATGTTTATGAGTATACTTATGTTCATGGCATGTAGATATGACTGAATATTGTTATCATGTAAAAAGGAATGAAATTTGAGTCCATTTTCTCCTAAGTACTCTAGAGCTTAATCATAGCATGTTGGCATGGAATTTAAAGTTGTTAAAGTGTTAGCCAAGTAAATTACAATGGCTTGATAATTGGCATAAAATATCTATGGAATTAATAAAGTATATGACATATTGATATTATAATATATACTTTAAAAATGTCTCTTTGAAATGGCTAAAAAGGATTGGACTAAAACATGTAGCTAAGGCTAGAAATAAGCGCTTAAAAAGTGGCTTAAAGTGTGCAATGTAAATGCACTATTGCTTGTGCCTTAAGTGGCTAGATTTAAGACCTTTGTATGTTTGAATATTGTGCCTAGTAGTTGCCCTAGAAATTGGCCCAATTATAGTTGGCTTTGTGCCCAGAAATGTACTTAAAAGGACATTGAAAACTGAGTTAAAATTAGACTTAAAATAGTCCACGAAATTAACTTCAAAAGTGGTCGAAATAACCTATAACTATCTAGTTGACCTATACCTAAACTAAAAATGTCACTAGACATAAAATATTAACTTTTTAAATATTAATGCCATGATAAATCATAACAAATGGCACCGTGAATTTTGGTTATAGCAGACTTAAAATTTTTGATGAAATTTTACCTGGTAAAGCCAAAATGTGGCTATACCAGTCTGAATAAAAAAAATAAAGTATGAGATACGAATTTTAATTGTCTATCTTTGAAATATAAATATTATAAGAATATTTTTGGTCAACAAATGAACTTAAATTAAGCTACTTGGCCTATTAGTTAGACACCCATTGGATTGGTTGAGCGATCAACTTAGGGTTTTGCAGTTGCTAGTTGTTCGATATTTAGACAATCATTTTTATTGGTGGCTGGAGAGGTCTACAAACTGATCTGCATTTTGTCACCCAATTATTGATGTTATTTATTAGTGGCTAGAGAGCCCTATGGACTGATCTCTATTATGTCATCCAATTGTTGATGATAATTATTTATGGCTGGGGAGGCCTATGGACTAATCTCCATTATGTCACACAGCTATTATATAGTTGTGTTTGGAGAGGCTATGGTTGATCTCTATTATGGCATGCATGCTGGTGCAGCAGCGTAGGTCTAGAATGGGGACCACTGTACCAGTTTTTTTCCCTCTAGATTTAGTGTCTTTAAGTGTCATCTTCCTAGTCGGGCTAATGAATTAAATTAAGTTATAAGCAGAATAATTATGGAAGATAATGTTTAAGCATAATTGAATGATTTTCTTGAGAAATTGGTAAAATACAGTAAAAAGGGCATTTTAGTCATTTTTCACATATGTTTTAAATAAAGTGATTTTTGTAAAGTATGCATGTTAAAAGTAATAGTACTTACTCTAAATAAATTATCTAAGTTAAAAATGCTATTTAAGACCTTATAAATACCTTAGGGGTGTTTTAGTAATTTGGCACCCCAATGAATAATTAAATTATATAATGAACTAAAATTATTTCTTAAATTGTACAGGTATGTAAATGAATAATGCCATGTTTAAAATGCTTTAGGTTCACCACTGAGTATCTCGTATACTCTGCGCAACTATTTTAGTGTGCAGGTACTCAACAGAGGGAACTTGCCTTATGAAGTATGACAAAAGTGATCCAGAGGATATAAGTGAATGACTTTAAAGTAATTATTATACAATTTTGATATCCATGTACCTAGGTGGGAATTGGGTAGAACATGTATGTCAACTATGGATATGTAATGTATTTAAGTAAACATAACTTGCTGATGTAAATAAAGTATTTCTATATACTCATTTTATGAATGTATGATTAGTTGTGATGTGTGATGTTGATATGAGCTTGAGGCTCTATATATGCATGTTTTATTTGTGGCTTGAGGCCTGAGTTTGATGTGTGCTTAAGCTAATGTTAGGCTAAGAATGGAGTATTAAGTGGGTCTTAGTGTTGCAAAATGTTTATAGAAGTGTTAAACAGGCTTGTTAAAATTTTGAGATAAGACCCAGGTAGCCATTATATTATCAAAATTTCTAAGATTTTTGGAAATGTCTCGTAATTATCTAAAGTGGTATATTTGTATGGCTATACCTTGATAAGATATAAAACCTATGGAAAATGAATTTGGAAACAAAGTAAGTTTAATGGATGTAAGTAATAGAAGTAATAAGAATGGTATTAGTGACTTAGAAGTACATACATCACCTATGGGGTCTCTTAGGGGATCCAGTAGGAGGTGTCACATTTAGTGGTATTAGAGCATAGGTTTAATGTTCCTCAATAGATTACATGGATATCAAATATTAAGTTTCCAATTCCTTTGAACTATTAAATCATCCAAGGATGATAAGTTATTCTTTTATAGTAAATATATGGCTGAGAAAGCACTTAAAGGAGGGCCTAAAGAGGTGGCTAGTTATTCACCAACTACAATTTAGGGGGCAAGCAATGCATCTGTACCCGAACCCACTGATGCTACACAGTAGCCTCGACTACTAGGACCTGGTCAACAGTAGGCTAAAGCATCACTTACCCTATTGCAGTAGATAGTAAATTTGCTTCAACAAACTTTCACTGCTACTACTACTCCACCTCTATAGCCTTTAGTACCAGTACCACCTCCTCCCCTAGTTTGTCCATAGAAGAGTCCCTTAGAGAGGTTAAGGAAAATAAGACCTATTGATTTTCTGGGAAAAAGAGAAGATGATGCTACCAGAGCTTAATATTGGCTAGATAGAACCCTTAGAGTTCTAAAGTAGTTAAATTGCACTGAGGGTAAGAATTTGCAGTGTGCTACTTACCTCATGTAGGAAGAAGCTAAAAATTAGTGGAATACTACCAAGAGAAGAAAGACACCAACAGAGTTGACTTAGGAATTTTTCTTAAAGGAGTTTAGGAAGAGATACATACCTAACTCCTTTAAGGATAAAAAGAGACAAGAATTCTTATATTTGAAGCAAAGAAGGAAAAC